>SJYA01002500.1:3151778-3191651 GCA_006410615.1 Neotragus moschatus
TTTTTTTTTTTTTTTTTTTTTTTGAGTCTGTAATAATAAACTTTAAGCCCATTATGGTTTCCCCATTATGGTTAATCCTGGGATGTTGAGTAATTCCCTGTGCTTTACAGCAGGACCTTGTTGTCCGCCCATTCTATATCTGATAGCTTGTATCTCCCTGCCCCAAGCTCTCAGTCCCTCCCTCTCCCCCACCGACGCCTTGATGCCCATAAGTTTGTTCCCTGTGTCTTGAGTCTGTTTCTGCCCCCTAGACAGCTTCCTTTACGTCATGTGTTAGATTCCACATGTAAGTAGTGTTCTGTGGTATTTGTCTTTCTCTGACTTTGCTTAGTGTGATAATCTCTAGTTGTATCCGTGTTGCTGCAAATGGTATTATTTCATTCTTTTTTATGGCTGAGTAGTGTTCCAGTGTGTATCCGTACCACATCTTTATTCAGTGTGCCTTTTTAAGGTAATAAACACTTCTCTGAAAAATTGAGTCAAATCCTGGTTTAAAAAGGTATGTGCTTTCATGTTGTCAGATATGTTCTTACAAAGTAACTTTCTTTCGTAAGATCACTTTCTCCATTTAATTTTTCTAAAAGAGTATTTTCACATAGTAGTTTTGTTTAATTCAAGGACTAGATTATTAGTTATCCTAAAATTAAAAAAGATGTTTGCTCAGATAAAACATACAAAGACCAATAAAAGCTATAGTTTCTGGGCCACACAAATTAGTATCTGTCTATAGATTTTTCTCCCCCATTGTCCTCCAAATCGGTTGGGATACTTGTAAAAGCCAGTAGCAAGAAAGGATTTGTCATTTGTTTTGGTGTGTGGTTTTTTTTCCTGTCTTCTGTTCGTTTAGCTCTGCCCTTTTGTCTCTTTGAAATTGTCCATGAGCTCTCTGAAAATAATCCCAACAAGACCTTTTACAGAAATAACTGGAATTGACTTTAAAGTATGATGGTATCTTTTATCTGTTTTGCCTGGTCCTCTATTTTCATATCAGCTTTTAAGGCTCGAGGCAGCCTTTCAGGATTTTTTATGGGCTTATTACATTTGACTGGTTTTACTGCCAGTGAATGAGGACATATAGGAACTCTCCCCTCAGGAATCATAATATTCTTGGAGTATGCGCTCCACGCTTTCACTAATCTTGAAAGAATGATGGCAGCTGGTACAATTTTCTGAAGGTTTAACACATTGTTTTATTTACATACCCAAAAGCCTGAGGACTCTGTGTGTGTGTGTGTGTGTGTGTGTGTGTGTGGTAACCTTTATATAAAGAGTTCTATATATAACAAAGCTATTTTCATGTTCCAAGTGGCTTGCAAATATACTTGACTGATATGGACTATTAATTTTATTAAAAGTTCTTATACATTTATTTTATGCATATTTGTGTAAAATGCTTTTCTCTAATCCCTCCATTTACCAGACTTTTTTTTTAAATTCAGAAGCTTAATCAAATAGTATTTGAGAGGCCAGTAAGAGAGAACTGTGGATTTTGAACTTCTTCCCTAACCTTTGCCCACTTCTCCTGTCTTCACTTATCACATCTGTAAATCCAGGCTGAAATAGTGTATATATGACAACTTGAACTTTTTTCCTGAGTCCTCATCCATTCTTAATTTGTTCTGAAGATTCTGAGCCTCAGATCTATTCCATCACAGATTCTGAAAGTTTGGAAACGTGTTTAAGAGTGTTTCAGTTTTTTTCTATTGTGATAAAATATACATAAAATTTACCATTGTGAGTGAGTGAGTGAAAGTCGCTCAGTCATGTCCAACTCTTTTGTGACCCCATGGACTATACCAGTGAACCAGTGAAGTTGCTCAGTCGTGTCTGACTCTTTGCAACCCCATGGACTATAGCCTACCGTTCTCCTCCATCCATGGAATTTTCCAGGCAAAAGTACTGGAGTGGGTTGCCATTTCCTTCTCCACTAGATCTTCCCGACCCAGGGATTGAACCCAGGTCTCCCTCATTACAGGCAGACGCTTTACTGTGTGAGCCACCAGGGAAGCTGCATAAACTACAGTCCATGGAATTCTCCAGGCCAGAATATGGAATGGGTAGCCTTTCTCTTCTCCAGGGAATCTTCCCAAGCCAGGGATCGAACCCAGGTCTCCTGCATTGCACGTGGCTTCTTTACCATCTGAGCTACCAGGGAAGCCCACGTATATTAGTTCAGCGGCATTAAAATACCTTCATATTGTTGTGCAACTGCCACCATCATCCAGCTGTAGAACTTTTTCATCCTTCTCAGCTGAAACCCTGTACCCATCAAACACTAACTCTCTGTTGCCCCTGGCAGCCATCATTCCACTTTCTGTCTGTATGAAATTGAGTACTCTAGGTAGAATATTTTAATTTTTAATAAAATTCTACCTAAACAGTTTTATGTGATGAAATGTCACCTATATATTAGTCATTCCTAAGAAATTTCAAGCCACTGGGAGGTGATCATTTTCTCAGAGATTTTCCTCCAAGTCTTTTCAAAAACCGTACAGATAATTTCGGGTGGTCTGGTAGTTTCCATGCCGACAGTTTTACGTTTTGTTTCTGCAGAACGAGCAAGCATTTGAGGAAGTTTTCCAGAATGCCAACTTTCGATCTTTTACGTTCAGAATCAGGGTCAAACTGGAGACCTACAATGTAAGTAGCGTCACCCGCGGTGCATGAGGGTAGCAGCATAGAACTGCTGTCTGTCACCCACAACCCCACTACAGTGTTAGCTGTCAGTTCCTCGCTTACTGTGTTCCAGACCCAACACATAACACCCTGCGTGTATTACTCACTGAGTCACACCAACACTAGGGTACTGTTATTATCTCTGTTTTCAGATGAGCAAACAGACCAAGAAAGAGGTTAAGGGTCTTGTCCAGTATTAACATCCAAGAAAAACATGCTGTGTGGCCCTTTCAGTTAAAACCAGGGGGATTTTGGTTTGTGTCCTGACAGAATGGACCTACATCTTCCCCATGGTTTGGGTTCTAAAGTCAGTATATGAGAGAAAGACCACATGTAGTTAAAATTACCTTGAAAATTCCTTTAATTGCTCATAACATCGTACGATTGTAAAATCATGAAAAAACAGCCTTTATTGAGTGCTTACTGTCTGCCAGATACTGTTCCACACCCTTTGCATACTTTGTCTCCATTCATCCTGGCAGTAACCTTGTGTGAAGGAACTATTGTTGCCTGCGTTTTGCCAGTAAAAAGCTGTAGGCTTATGGAGAATTGAGTAACTTGCCTAAATTCATATGCTAGCAAGTGGCAGAGCTGATAATTGCATGCAGGCAGTCCAGCCTCAGAGCTCTACACATGCTTAGAAACCTGACTGGGTTTTGTAGGTACAGAGCTGGAGTGTGTAGGCCCTGAGCTGGCCTCACCCCAGTCTGCCTCTGAAGGCACTGTCCAACCTGGTGAACAGGCGACCGGAGAATTCAGAAAACCTTGCTTGTTTCAGGGTTTACTTGCTCTGTTTTCTTGTCAGGCCTAAACCCTAATGCCTGCTAATAGCTGTGTCTGGTTTTGTGAGCATTAAATGAGCCTCTCGATGTCAGCAGTGTGGTGTCACTGTCTCTTATACACATCTAGTAATTCCCTGTGCTTTACAGCAGGACCTTGTTGTCCGCCCATTCTATATCTGATAGCTTGTATCTCCCTGCCCCAAGCTCTCAGTCCCTCCCTCTCCCCCACCGACGCCTTGATGCCCATAAGTTTGTTCCCTGTGTCTTGAGTCTGTTTCTGCCCCCTAGACAGCTTCCTTTACGTCATGTGTTAGATTCCACATGTAAGTAGTGTTCTGTGGTATTTGTCTTTCTCTGACTTTGCTTAGTGTGATAATCTCTAGTTGTATCCGTGTTGCTGCAAATGGTATTATTTCATTCTTTTTTATGGCTGAGTAGTGTTCCAGTGTGTATCCGTACCACATCTTTATTCAGTGTGCCTTTTTAAGGTAATAAACACTTCTCTGAAAAATTGAGTCAAATCCTGGTTTAAAAAGGTATGTGCTTTCATGTTGTCAGATATGTTCTTACAAAGTAACTTTCTTTCGTAAGATCACTTTCTCCATTTAATTTTTCTAAAAGAGTATTTTCACATAGTAGTTTTGTTTAATTCAAGGACTAGATTATTAGTTATCCTAAAATTAAAAAAGATGTTTGCTCAGATAAAACATACAAAGACCAATAAAAGCTATAGTTTCTGGGCCACACAAATTAGTATCTGTCTATAGATTTTTCTCCCCCATTGTCCTCCAAATCGGTTGGGATACTTGTAAAAGCCAGTAGCAAGAAAGGATTTGTCATTTGTTTTGGTGTGTGGTTTTTTTTCCTGTCTTCTGTTCGTTTAGCTCTGCCCTTTTGTCTCTTTGAAATTGTCCATGAGCTCTCTGAAAATAATCCCAACAAGACCTTTTACAGAAATAACTGGAATTGACTTTAAAGTATGATGGTATCTTTTATCTGTTTTGCCTGGTCCTCTATTTTCATATCAGCTTTTAAGGCTCGAGGCAGCCTTTCAGGATTTTTTATGGGCTTATTACATTTGACTGGTTTTACTGCCAGTGAATGAGGACATATAGGAACTCTCCCCTCAGGAATCATAATATTCTTGGAGTATGCGCTCCACGCTTTCACTAATCTTGAAAGAATGATGGCAGCTGGTACAATTTTCTGAAGGTTTAACACATTGTTTTATTTACATACCCAAAAGCCTGAGGACTCTGTGTGTGTGTGTGTGTGTGTGTGTGTGTGTGGTAACCTTTATATAAAGAGTTCTATATATAACAAAGCTATTTTCATGTTCCAAGTGGCTTGCAAATATACTTGACTGATATGGACTATTAATTTTATTAAAAGTTCTTATACATTTATTTTATGCATATTTGTGTAAAATGCTTTTCTCTAATCCCTCCATTTACCAGACTTTTTTTTTAAATTCAGAAGCTTAATCAAATAGTATTTGAGAGGCCAGTAAGAGAGAACTGTGGATTTTGAACTTCTTCCCTAACCTTTGCCCACTTCTCCTGTCTTCACTTATCACATCTGTAAATCCAGGCTGAAATAGTGTATATATGACAACTTGAACTTTTTTCCTGAGTCCTCATCCATTCTTAATTTGTTCTGAAGATTCTGAGCCTCAGATCTATTCCATCACAGATTCTGAAAGTTTGGAAACGTGTTTAAGAGTGTTTCAGTTTTTTTCTATTGTGATAAAATATACATAAAATTTACCATTGTGAGTGAGTGAGTGAAAGTCGCTCAGTCATGTCCAACTCTTTTGTGACCCCATGGACTATACCAGTGAACCAGTGAAGTTGCTCAGTCGTGTCTGACTCTTTGCAACCCCATGGACTATAGCCTACCGTTCTCCTCCATCCATGGAATTTTCCAGGCAAAAGTACTGGAGTGGGTTGCCATTTCCTTCTCCACTAGATCTTCCCGACCCAGGGATTGAACCCAGGTCTCCCTCATTACAGGNTCCACCCGCACCACCATCTCTGCCCCGACTGACAGCGGTGCAGAGCACCCCTCTACCACAGACTAAGCCATCACCTCTCGTCACACCTGGGACCCACTGACAGCAAAGGGAAATACGCTCGCGGGGCTGTGGTGCAAGCCATGCAGACCTCGGGGTCAGCTGCACGGACCGTAGTACCACTCACTTCCTGTCTTTAGGCTTTTGTCAGTTTTACTAAGATCTCATTATTTTCAACCAGGAATTATGTCACAAGAAATTGACCCTCAATCTGTAGACAGTGAAATAAATTATGTAAGTAGGGTTCCCGATTCTCCAGTGGTGACACCTTCTCAGCTCAGGTTCCTTCCCAAGGGGGAGTGCTGAGAAGTGGTTTTGTGGAGGAACTTGAGTGTTTCAGGAGCCCATCTTCCTTGATTTCAAAGGCTCCCTTTCTAGAGGGGCCACACAGTTGTTAATGCCTGGAATGGCAATAGGGTAGAATTATTAATCAAAGTCATATCTTTTATATCTGAAGAATATCCTTCCTTCAGGGTTTAATAGACTGAGTCAGATGGGTCTGATATTAATCAAAATGGTCTCTTCTGAGGAAGGCTGATAAGCATTGACTTGCTGTCCCCTAGAGACATCCCGGCAACTACAAAGCATCGCTTTCGTCTCCCCTTCAATTAATGTTGCATTTCTGTTGGTACGCCTTTTCTACCTGTACATACTTCTTGCGTCTGTGTGTTTTCTTTTCTTGATTAAAGCTGTATTAAATAGAAGGGATTCTGAAGGGAGAAGCCCTTTGTTGCCATTGCCTTGTTTAATAAACAGTTTATTCTCTGCTTATGAATCCCACTTTCTTTGAATGCAAAGGGTTCTTGTAACTGGAAAGCAATTAATTAGCCTTCATAATAAATGTTCACTTGGGGGAGATGTTAACTCATTACAAACTTGAAGATTAGTCCAAAGCATAGAGATCATTCTTCCTAATGTCTGCAACCTTGAAATGCATCTTTAAAAGAATGAAAACACCAAAAACAAAAAGCCATTGTGCCCCGGAATGCTGATGATCCGGCACTTTGGGATTTTATTGATGTTTACACAGCGGTCTTAACACCAACCAGGCTTTGAAATGTGAACAGACAGTGAGCTGGTAAGAAAACAGTAATTATGCTACTGGGCTTTTCAGTCGGCAAGAACATGCTTGCTCTGTGTGTTCCTAATCATATTAATTATCTATCCGGTTGCTGCAGCCCCTCATTTGGCGTTTGCAGCACACCTCTCTCCAAGCATCCAGGCAGCATTGCAGTCTTCCTGTGGTGCCAGGCCCTGGTTTTTAATGTGGGCGAGCGCGGCACATGGAGGCCCTTCCTAGACCTGGGGAGTGAGCACGTCCTACCTGCGTCATCCTTAGCCTTCCTCTGCCAGGAGGAACCAGCTGTTGTCAGGCAGGATGACTTCCATGGCTCAGAACCTGGGATGGCCTTCTCTCAGGCCCTCTAATTGTCTGGACATGGTCTAGTCTCAGAAGATAGCCACCGGGCTGCACTTGATTCTCCGACCAAGGCCTCGACAATTTTTTACGGAAGCTCCTTTCTGTCTGACCTTGCTCATAAAGCGCTGACTAGAAAATTACAGTCTTCAGTGCTATGGTGGATTGACAAATTGTGGGTTGGAAGTGGCAATCTAGCTTTCAGCCTGGTAACCAGTCTTTTATATCTACCGCTCCCAGCACCCCCGCCTCTCCCCATCATGGCTCCCACCCCGCGAAGAGCACTGACGCCTCTCCCGGAACATGGTCCCAGCTGCCGTGCGTTCTCCACGACCATGGGGTGACACCAGCGCGACTCTGTGGATGTGCTTAGAAGCCCGCAGAGGGATGCTCTGAGATGGGGCGGCTCCCTCGAGGCGGCATGTAGAGCAGACTCCCCACTAAAAAGCAGATCACCGGCAGAGTGGCATCAGAAATCGGCTCCACTGTTAGGCTTTTAAGAGCCTCATGTCCCTGAGGGTCACCTAAATAGATTCTGGCCCACAGTTCTTCGAGTTCTCCTGGAGATCGTTTAACCTCGAAAGGCTGTTCATGTTCTATTTCTCATCTTTCACTTAGAGATCAGTGTTTATTTTGTGTACACCATGACATCAGCGTTAGACAATTAGGGAAAAATCTAATCATTTCGTCTTTGTTTTAAATGACTGTTGGACCCCTTCCAGTCTCATTGTGATGGAGGCAGGGGGGGAGAAAGGGTAATAATCTGATTTCTGTCCATATTCTCTGTTTTATGCTTTCCATTAAGGCCTTGGTAATCTCTGATGTGCTCATTCTGACTTTTTGAACTTCAGGATCAAAAGCTTCCCCTCCCCCACGTCTTTTCCTGAGTGGCCCATCTTCGAAAAGTATAAATAATATCGATTATGGCGTTTAATACCCTAATGAAACCCATAGTTATTGACTACATAATTAATATACTGTCTAAAAGTGAAGTTTGGTAGCCCAGTATATAAAGGTTTAGATATTGACTTGTGTTTCTTTGGCAATATGCCTTCTCATATTTTATTTATAGAAAATGAAACTGGTTGTTCAGTCTCTTCTTGTTGTCACTGGTTAGAAACCCACTACTCCTCCCCTAGTAAATTGATTATTTCCTTATCTCAAAGAGGATATCCCCCCACTCCCGAGGGCTCCCACCCACCCTCTTTTATGTGGTTTGTTAGCTCTTGGTTTTATAATCCACTCTGCTGGTAGAGCCATGGCTTTCAGAAACACTTTTGGGAATAATCTTTTTTTTTCTTCCCTTTCAAAAAAGACTTTAGATGTTTAATTTTCATTGTTTTGAAAAAGAAGCCAACTGAGTATGTTTTTTTATTAAGCTGATAAGTATTGTTAATAAAAAAAAGAATGGGTACTATTTGGACCATTGATTATTTCTTAGGTAATCCAAGTTCATTGTAGAAAAAATAACCTGCAGACAAGAAAAAACAAAATTGTCCTTAATCCCGCCTGTCAGCAATAATTGCTTATATAGCTGACTACTTTTCTCTCTGCTTTTATGTGTGTAATTATAGTTTTAACTTAAAAATGGGATTATATTATGCATATTATTCTGTAACACTTTGCTCCTAGCACTAAAGAATGGACCTCTTTCCTGTCTCAATAAAAATAGATCTGCATTATTTTTTTGTAAATCAGCATAATTTTAATTGGCATTTGGCTATGTGTTTGCATGGGTAAGTTTATTGAGCCAATTCTACTGGAGGTGCATATTTTCTAACTTCTAAAGTTTTATTTTTATTTAGGCCTAATTGGCATATAATATTGCATTAATTTTCTTTTTTTTTTTTAACTGCATTTGGTCCTCGTTGCAGCGCACTGGCTTTTTCTACTTGCATTGGGCATGTAGGATCTTAGTTCCCTAACCTGGGATTGAACCACATCTCCTGCATTGAAAAGCAAACTCTGAACCACCAGACCACCAGGGAAGTTCATTAGTTTTAGATATACACATACTTTCAAATTGTAATTTTAAAACTCAGCTTTTGAGCTTTTGATGGGCAGGAACATTCTCCTTTGCTCCAGCGTGAAACTGTGTGCCTCTCTACTTGTTCTGTACATTTCTCTGATTGTGCTTTCTTGGCCTTAGTTCAGTAAGGGCTCCTCTGATCCTGTATACCATCAAGAGCTGGCAGGTGGTTCGAGCAGGCACTAGAATCCTCTGGAGCAAAAGCGGGTGGTTGACTTGGGAGGAGAGGGCTGGAGCCATGGTGGCTTCTTCCTACCTACCACATGGACGTGGTGGTGGCCAAGAGGCCTGAATCCTCTTGTTTTCCATGAGAAATGGCCTTTTGAGAACACATCTGACTTGCTTTATAAATCAACCTGATTAAAAAAAAATTTTTTTTGACCACACTGTACGGCATGTGAGATCCTAGTTCCCCAACCAGGGATTGAGCCTGCATCCTTTGCCTTGAAAGCTCAGACTCTTAACCACTGTCCCACCGGAGAAGTCCCAAATTAACCCGTTTTTTATCTAAAGCTAATAATGAATGATTATTAAAATCTTATTATATTTGCGATGGTGGTTTTGAGTCATTGAGAAAAGTACATAGCACCTGTCTTCACTGACCACCTGTGCCATTTTCTCCTAGGTGACTTTTTTTGGGGGGGCCATACCACATGGCTTGTGGCATCCTACTTCCCTCACCAGGGACTGAACCCATGCCCTCAGCAGTGAAATCATGGAGTACTAACCACTGGACCACCAGGGAATTCCCCTAGGTGACTACGTCAAAATACCTTGTCCCCAAGAACTGCAGTCTATTTGGAACAAGGCTTGGGGCTAAGTAGTAGTATCACAACTCAAATTAAAATTCAGTAGATGGAGAGATCACTGGAGACTGGAGTCATCAGAAAAGATTTCACAAAGAATTAGGTGATTTGAGACTCACAAATTGTAGCCTTCATTTAGGTCAGGGGCTGTCTGATCTCTATGGAAAATGCGTGCAACCCCTGCTAACAGCTATTCATTCCATATTCACCACTGGCAGATGAAGCCACGTAGATGCCATTAGAGTTTTAAGCAGCATCAAAGGAAATGGGGTTCCTGTGGAAGTAATGTTTGACCATGGCTGGTATAGAAAGACTTGCTTGTACTATCTGTTGCCAGGCCTGTAACTCTTCCCAGGTGGCGCAGTGGAAAAGAATCCACCTGCCAATGCAGGAGACACAGGAAATGCGAGTTAGATCCCTGGGTCAGGAAGATCCCCTGGAGAAGGAAATAGCAACCCATTCTAGTGTTCTTGCCTGGAGAATCCCATGGACAGGAGCCTGGCGGGCTGCAGTCTATGATGCTGCAAAGAATCGGACATGACTGAGCAACTGAGCACACGTAACTCTTCTTGCATTGGGCTTGCAGGTCACGTGAGTTTGTGACTTGCCCGTGACCTTATGGCTGAGACCCAACCCACCACCTGGCCATTTTTGTAGCCCTCCAGCTTTGCCAGGCTCTTGATAGCTGTCTCCTTGGACCGCTCCCTCCTACTTAGCTCTTGATAAATCTCAGAAAAAGCAAATCTCAGTTTCTTTTTCATCCTTGAATACAGACCATGTGAAAAACAATCCCACCTGCCTCGTGAGACATATTTATATCCAATTCAAAAGTAATCGTGTAAACTTTTTTAATAATTTTGAGCCATTCTTATAAAAATCATACCTGCTCCCTGGGGTATTACCCGGTTGGTAATTGGAAGTTTGTGCTGTCATTAAAAATGACAGCTTCCTCAGTTAACATTCTTGGTGCTTGTAAAATGCAGATAACTCAGCCTATATTTAACTTGAGTGGGGCAGCTTCCATTCCTTGGTTAGGTAACCAGGGGCTGGTGCTGGGAAAGCAGTAGAGCTCACTGCAGGGAGCGGCAGCTTTGTGTCCATGAATGTCCTCCCCCCTGAAACGCAGTCAGAACAACCAGGACTTTTTAAAAATAAGCTTGGATTGGGCTCTCATCTCCCCTCTCACAGTTGACACTGCTGTTCATGTTGAAGTTTATTTATATCTTCAGTCAGCCACGGTACAGAGGTCATTTCTATTGGCCTAAAATTTTAGAGGCTTATGTTTGCCTCGGAAAGCTGATCTCCAAAGCACTTAGGCTTGGAATGCAAAGCTGGTCTTCTGTGGAAGTTTTCTGTCTTCACAGCAAACCTCTCCCCTCCTACTCCTACCACCACCACCACCACCAATTTCTCTCTCCATCATTTATTTAAAATTTGAATAGCTTTCAGAGGTGCATTCCTGTAAACGAGCTCCCCACCTCTAATGGGTTCTCTCCAGGCAGCAAACCTTCCGTAAAGGAACCACTAATTAAGCAGAAAACGTTTGTCTTGCTTAGCCATGTTCCATGAATCTAGCAGTCAATTTAGAGGATGGCAACATCCTTTATGGCTATGATTTTAATAATATTCTTTTGTCTTTCTGCCAGCGGTTAGGGTGTTTGTATACGTCTTCCTCTCCACCTTGAAGTCTCGTTACTGTGGACTTTTTATGAATATCCTTATTAAAGTTACTCTTGATGGATCAAACCCTTGCCGAGCCTTCCTGGTTGGAGAGCCGGGCGGTGGGAAAGCTCTTCCATTTGCAGTGAAAGCACGCACACAGGCTCCCAGGGAAGATGCCTGTCAGTCAAACGGCTCTCGTGTTGTGAGAGGCCCCCAAGGCTCTCTGGCCTTCTCCATCTGAAGGTGTTAGCAGGCTTCCCGGTTGGCGGATGTGCACACCCCGGCCAGGCTGCACGTGCCTCCTATTCGAACCTTTAGCTCCTGGAGCCGAGTCTCCTTGCGTTGTGTGTTATTCAAGTGCCGGGAGGCTAGGAAAAGCAGGGCCTTCTTAATTAGAAAGCAACATTCTTGCATAGTAGTGGTGTTCCGTTCGTGGCATAATTGTCACAGCAAATTACCGGTTAGGTTAAATATTGAGCTGGTAGTTCTCCGAGCTTCAATTATTTGCTCCACCCCGCCCTCCCCACCCGCCCCCACCCTCACCATCACCTGCTATCGTGCACTTCTAACTTGATCTTCTGCCAAGTGGTAGCTTTTAAGCGAGGCTTAGAGAAGATACACTTTACAGCAGGAGCAATAAATCTGGCTTTGGGCAAGTTATAGGACTCTGGGAACATCTGAATGAGGGGTGCAATTTTTGCTCCGCATGAAAGCAGGGGATAAGCTGGGTCGTCTTTCCTGACTTCTCACTCCAGCTATAAAACCGTTAGGTCAGTCAGTATATCTAGCAAGGNAGCGAGGCTTAGAGAAGATACACTTTACAGCAGGAGCAATAAATCTGGCTTTGGGCAAGTTATAGGACTCTGGGAACATCTGAATGAGGGGTGCAATTTTTGCTCCGCATGAAAGCAGGGGATAAGCTGGGTCGTCTTTCCTGACTTCTCACTCCAGCTATAAAACCGTTAGGTCAGTCAGTATATCTAGCAAGGCTGTCTCCTAATGTGAAAACCCTATTTGAGATGCCACAAGAAATGCAAAGGAAATATAAGACTCAGTCCGTTCTCTCTAAATTTTCATCCGTGAGGGGGAAGGCCTACAACATGGTAGAGTACTTCTTATAAAGAAGCAAAGTAGGAGACTTCTCTGCAGGTCCAGTGAGTGGCTAAGACTCCTGGCTTACACTGCAGAGGTCACCGGTACGATCCCTGATCAGGGAACTAGGATCCCACAGCCAAAAAAAAAAAAAAAAAGCAAAATAATAGCTGTGGGAAAGGAGCTGGTGGAGAGGAGGGAACAGACTGGCGGAGGCAGTCCCAACACATGTGAATTGTCATTATCACAAGGGCAGGAAAATGAATTGGCAGGGAGAAGAGATCCATCTCCAGCTGAAGGAAGGGCACACAGTGTAGGCACAGGAGAAGGGAAAGTGGGTGCAGTGTTACCAAGGAAATCAGCTCAGTTCAAGGGCTTGATCTTTGTAGAGAAATAGGAAGTGAGGTTGCTGAGCATCGGGAGAGCGGCCTGGATCTTGATTTACAGGGAGCTTAATGTTAAGCCCTTTGGAACGTGGGTCCCAGCTAGCATCCTTTGTCTTTAATTGACCGATTGTCGGCTGCTTTCTGAGCCGGCGTTCAGGCCAGCCAGAAACCCTGGCAGACTGCTCCAGTGCAGCCTCTCTGCTTAGCCAACTAAACCGCCGAGGAAATCCTGCAGGGAATGTTATTGGAATGTTGTACACTCCATTCCTCACCAGCTTCATGCTGGGCAGCTCATTTTCTTTGGACAGAGATAGACTGGCTCCCTCTCTTGTTGATGGAATGAAAATTCTCCCTTGCATTATGGCTCATGTGATAGCTTTGGTGTCAGTGCTGTGGGGGTAATGAAGAGCCTCTTAATGGCTCTAGTTAAACCCAGTAATCTCACTCTATCAACCTTCAGCCGGCTGTGGGACTCTAACCCAGTTTTGTATTCCTTAATGCCCAGCACCCACCACTAGCATCCAGAGCACATTTATGAAAGGGTGCTCATTCCTTGACCCTGGGATTGTGCCTCCTTTAACTCCACTTCTTGGCCGAGGTCAATCTCTCTGAATAAACCAGGGAAGGTGAAGTTATTTTGGCCTCAGCATCACCCTTCTCAGTCTCTCAGCTACTGGCCTGCTGGTATAGTGTACCAAAGGCAAGAGAACTCATTTTATCCTGGAAAATGGGGAGCCAAATTTGCTTCAGGACCTGCCTAGGTCTAATTAGCCCGGTCTGTAAGCAGATGTGTGAGCACGCTTTGTGAGGTGGTGTGTGTGCACGCGTGTGCCCTTGGCTATAGGAACCTGGGCTCAGCAATGGCTGCTGCTCCCTCTGGGGGGCCCACTTCAGTCCTCTTGTTCTCAAGAGAGCTGGTGCATGAGCCCACCTTACCCTGGTCTTCCTGAATTTCCCAGGTTCACCCCCAAATGGAAAAGCATTGATGAACTTATCTGTAGGGAAAGGAATGGAGACGCGAATGTGGTCACGGTGGGGGAGAGGAAGAGTGGGACGAATGGAGAAGGTAGCATCCACGACATATAGACACTCTCAGGTGTCAGAGGGACAGCTGGTGAGAAGTTGGTCTGTAGTGCAAGGAGCCCAGCTGGGTGCTCTGCGGTGACCTGGAGGGATGGGATGGAGGGCAGGGGATGTATGNGGTCACGGTGGGGGAGAGGAAGAGTGGGACGAATGGAGAAGGTAGCATCCACGACATATAGACACTCTCAGGTGTCAGAGGGACAGCTGGTGAGAAGTTGGTCTGTAGTGCAAGGAGCCCAGCTGGGTGCTCTGCGGTGACCTGGAGGGATGGGATGGAGGGCAGGGGATGTATGCATAATTATGGCTGATTTTGTTGTTGTATTTCAGAAACCAACACAACATTGTAAAAAAATGTTTTAAATTTAAATTAAAAAATAGGGGAAAAAAATGGAAAAGCGGCCAAGTGGATATGAACATCAGGCAACTTTCTGCTGCGCCTGAGTGAACTAGGAAATGCACCCCCACACATCCCCCGCTCAGGCAGAGGACAGTGATGGGGCCGGAGAAAAGGTATAGGTGCGGAGAGAGGTCATTTTAACCTAAATTAAATAATGGAAATGACAATTATGAGCAGCACTGAGGGCGATGACTAGGCAGCCGGGGCTACCTGACCATGAAAATGGCTCGGGGAGGGGTGGGGGGCGGGGATAGGGGAGGCGGTGCGGGCGCAGCCTCCTCTCCTGGTGGAGCCGGAAAGGGGTCCCTCCACCACCGGGGCGAGAGGCAGGGCGGGCGCTGCCTGATTTAGCCTGGAAGTTAAAATCGCTGGAGCAGTTTATAGAAACAGAGGAGTGAGCTGTACCGCACAATCAGTAGGCAGGATCCAGAGATGATGGCATAAACGTTTCAAATGTGCTCAGGGTAATTAGTTTTGAATTACCATGTGCATATTTTAAACATTTAAATGATCATCCCAGGTTTTCGAAAAAACAGTTTCACACGGCCTCACGTCGCTCCCCCTCCCGGCGCGGCCTGCCCGCGGGAAGGCAGCCGGCGCGGGGTTGGAGATGGAGCCAGGTGGATGGAGCGGAGCGGTTCTGCGGCAGGGCAGCTTCGGTGGAGAGAGCAGAGCGGGAGCCGCGCTAACCCCGCGGATCAACGGGGATTAGGCCTCAGCCCAGGTCCTGGCGCAGACAGCTCACCCAGGACTCTCCTTCCTCCAAGCCACTGTCGTCTGTGCCAGTTTTTTTTTTTTTTTTTCAAAACGATTTGTTCAGCTTTCACGTTTTCCATTGTGCGTGAAAATGCAATTCCATTTGGGTAGCTTCTCCCCCTCTCCTGCCCCATTTTATTTTATGAAGACCTGGACAGCTGGGAAACTTGAAAGATGGTTAGCCAGGTAGGAATAACATGAGGGGTTGTACATGCGGGTCCATGTCCACCAGCCAACTTCCAGCAACTTCAGTCGACCCCTGCGTTTGGGCCAGAATGCCAGTAGAAGTTTCTAAAATCCCTAAACTCGGTGGAGAGTGGAAAGGGCAAGGGTTTTTCATGCTACAAACCTGCAGTCTCTCTCCTCTTACAGGAATTGCTAAAGGAGGTGCACGCTGGTGGTGTCTTTCACAGGACCTTCCTAGGTCCTTCCGGATCAGAGAAGCGGGTGTTTATAAAGTCAGGTCTCTAATAAAGGACCTGAATTTAGTGCAGAGGCTTAGAAAGCAGCCCCGCCATCCTTTTCTCCCTGTTAGATGCTGTTCCTCCAGCAGAGGGAGCTGGTAGAATAAAAACTAGGAGCCCTTGTTCTAGGACCTTTGGAGTGGGAGCTATCTTTGCTGAGATCCTGATTGAATGAAAATTGTTCATTATGCAAACTGTGTGGTGATACACAGAGGCGGCCCCCAGGCACAAACCCCAAGTAGTTGCTTTTTCTCTCTGCAGATTAAAACATATGAATTGCTTTGATGTAATCTTATAACAAAGCCTAATAGAAATTTTATTTCTTCTGAAGTTGCCTGTCATTTCTTATTGCCCCCCTTCTTCTGTCCTATTAATACCCTTACACTCAGGGATACGCGGCTGAGTTTAGGCTGTATCTGAGGATGGGAACAGTGAACAGTGTGCTTTCCTTGGCAACGGCTGGGGTTATTTAAATACACGTACACTGCTTGCGATATGTTTAATGTCTTGGTTTTCCCCGCCCCCCCCACCACTGCTATTTATCATCTTAATGGAATGCTACAGAATATCACATTATGCAATGTGTTTAAATTGATAAATTATATTAGAAAAATATTGGATTGGATTTTTTAATGGTAAGTGGGTTTTGTAGAAATATTTCCTCATTAGTAGATCAGCTGCTTGCAGGGTAGACATTGTAAGGATTTGGGAATAAGCTATATTTATGACCTATTTGGCTAATTAAAATTAAAGCATAATTTTAGCATGAAGTTCTTGCAAGACTTTGCAGAGAGGGTGGAGGAAGAAACTTGCCCAAATCCAGTTACTTTTAAATGTCAGTTGCCATAACAACTTCACATGAGCCATATTTTTGCTTGAAAATTCCTTTTAGGATTCGGTTGCTATAATAATTTGCCTCAGCTCTTTTTAGGAGGCATATTTTCCTGTTTTCCTTTTGTGATCATTTCAAGGCTTTCAATACTGTAACAAAAATGACCATGTAAATAGCTCCACTCTTCTTTCCTTCTACAGGAGCAGAGTACCCCCCCTCCAAAATAGAAGTGTAGGCTACAGGGAATTCTTTTACATGGAGGGGTCTCTCAGACCACAGGGGAAGAGGGCAAAGTTCTAGGGCTCTGTTGCTGCAGGAGCCTGTGTCCATGTAGTTGGGAATCATTAAGCCCACAGAATTTTTCTGAAGTGTCACTGTTCAGCTTTTCTGTGTCCTGGGGGTTTTGCATAAGGCAAAAGCAGGTCTGACCCTCTGAAGGAAGTCTAGGTCCGCTCATGTATTCTGGAGGCCTATTGCCTGCCATCAACTTGTTGTTCAAAGGAAATACTGGCATTTGATGACTGAATGAGGCAATCCCCAAAGTATTTACTTAGAAGCAGAGTGGTAGCAGAGTTAAGTTCAGCGGCCTTTCTTTAGCTGTTTAGCTGTTAACCTTAATTCATTAGATGATGTGACCTCAGAGAAGCGCTTGCATCTAAGATCTTCTGGCCACAAGCACACCAGAGGGAACCAGTTGCCGCCAGCCTTCCAGCTCTCTCTGGGGCCGACACTGTCTTTGCTGAGGGCAAGCTTGGGGTCCCAGGGAAAAGGTGTTGCAAGTGGGAAGAATATTTAATTTCAACAGGCTTGCGGTCCTGTCTCCTTGGAGGAGCTCTGCTGTTCTTGCTCACTTCCGGTGTCCCTTCCCTGGGGCAAAAGTTGCAATCGAGTCTCTGAATTGACCCCACCATGACTTTAGTGACCCCAGCTTATCTTCTGGGTTCTCACCATGGTCCTTCTTCTCCCTTGAACCATCTTCCCTGTTCTCACCCCATCTCTTTGGCGGAATCTCTAATTGTCACATTTTTCCTGTGACTTGGAGGCTTGCAAAGGAACAGTGGGACTCCTGCTAGGAGGATAATAAAGAAAAGAGAGGACTTGATGGCTCCCCTATGGTCCCCGGGGACTCCGCAGTGGGCAGCTCACTTGGCTTTCTGCTGTCCATGCCTGTATAGGGAGGGTAACCCCTGCCACGACCCCCACCTCTACGGATGGAAGTGAGCATCAAATGCAATAATTTGTGACAAAGAGAAAGCATAAAACCCTCTTTAAATGTGCCGGGGATAATAAGTATTATATTTTCTTCTTGGAGTGAAGGCAGACTTTGGAAGTATGGAAACTTATACTCTAGAAAAATCAGCTGGGCTGCAGACACGAGCTTCTCTTTCCACACCTTGGCGGTGTGTCTCCAAAGGAGAATTTGGTGAAGGTCTGCGTCTGTTTGGGGATGTTCAATCTTTTGATTGTTCTGTACACGTTCGCTGAAATGTAATACTTGACATTTCTCAAGCACTGGTTGTGCTTTTTTCTTGTTTTTCAATCTGAATGTAACTGAACTATACGTTCAGGGAAGTGGAAATAAAACATGATTGCTTGGTTTTGATGTGAAGCTGGAGTTTCTGCTTCATTCTCATCCTCCTTTGAGGATTTTCATCCTTTCCTCGAGTTTCAGTCCCCAGGCACTGAAAGCAGACTGTTCCTTCACCCAGGAGGAAGACAGAGGTGTGGGGGTGGGGCACAATCTGAGGCCTCTGTGGTTAGATAGATATGGGTTCAAATCCCACATCCTCCACTTATCTGATGTCAGAATTCATTCCTTCATGTGAAAAGCATGGATGATAATGACCCACACCTTTCAGACTGTTGGGTAGTCTAGAAATAATATTTGTAAGCATCTAGCATGGCACCCCACTCCAGTCCTCTTGCCTGGAGAATCCCATGGATGAAGGAGCCTGGTAGGCTGCAGTTCATGGGGTTTCAAAGAGTCAGACACGACTGAGCGACTTCACTTTCAATTTTCACTTTCATGCATTGGAGAAGGAAATGGCAACCCATTCCAGCGTTCTTGCCTGGAAAATCCCAGGGACGGGGGAGCCTGGTGGGCTGCCGTCTGTGGGGTCACACAGAGTCAGACACGACTGAAGCAGCGGCAGCAGCAGCAGTTCAGTTCAGTCACTCAGTCCTGTCCAAGTCTTTGCAATCTCATGGACTGCAGCATGCCAGGCCTCCTTGTCCATCACCAACTCCCAGAATTTACCCAAACTCATGTCCATTGAGTCGGTGACACCATCCAACCATCTCATCCTCTGTCATCCCCATCTCCTTCTGCCTTCAATCTTTCCCAGAATCAGGGTCTTTTCAAATGAGTCAGTTCTTTGCATCAGGTGGCCAAAATATTAGAGTTTCAGCTTCAGCATCAGTCCTTCGAATGAATATTCAGGGCTGATTTCCTTTAGGATGGACTGATTGGATCTCCTTGCTGTCCATNTGTTCCCTTGGTATCTCTGATTTTCTTGGAGAGATCTCTAGTCTTTCCCATTCTGTTCTTTTCCTCTATGTCTTTGCATTGATCACTGAGAAAGGCTTTCTTATCTCTTCTTGCTATTCTTTGGAATTCTTCATTCAGATGGGTGTATCTTTCCTTTTCTTCTTTGCCTTTCATTTCTCTTCTTTTCACAGATATTTGTAAGGCCTCCTCAGACAGCCATTTTGCTTTTTTGCGTTTCTTTTTCCTGGGGATGGTCTTGATACCTGTCTCCTGTACAATGTCCATAGTTCATCAGGTACTCTATCAGATCTAATCTCTTGAATCTATTTCTCACTTCACTGTATAATTGTAAGGGATTTGATTTAGGTCATACCTGGTNTTTGCCTTTCATTTCTCTTCTTTTCACAGATATTTGTAAGGCCTCCTCAGACAGCCATTTTGCTTTTTTGCGTTTCTTTTTCCTGGGGATGGTCTTGATACCTGTCTCCTGTACAATGTCCATAGTTCATCAGGTACTCTATCAGATCTAATCTCTTGAATCTATTTCTCACTTCACTGTATAATTGTAAGGGATTTGATTTAGGTCATACCTGGTTGGTCTAGTGGTTTTCCCTACTTTCTTTAATTTAAGTCTGAATTTGGCAATAAGGAGTTCATGATCTGAGCCACAGTCAGCTCCCGGTCTTGTATTTACTGACTGTATAGAGCTTCTCCATCTTTGGCTGCAAAGAATATAATCAATCTGATTTAGGTATTGACCATCTGGTGATGTCCATGTGTAGAGTCTTGTGTTGTTGGAAGAGGGTGTTTGCTATGACCAGTGCCTTCTCTTGCAAAACTCTATTAGCCTTTGCCCTACTTCATTCTGTACTCCAGAGCCAAATTTACCTGTTGTGAAGTCAGGTTTTTCTTGACTTTCTACTTTTGCATTCCAGTCCCCTATAATGAAAAGGACATCTTTTGGGGGGTATTAGTTCTAGAAGGTCTTGTAGGTTTTCATAGAACCATTCAACTTCAGCTTCTTTAGCATTACTGTACAGGGTTAGCATGATATTGAATAGTTTGCTTTGGAAACGAACAGAGATCATTCTGTCATGTTTGAGACTGCATCCAAGTACTGCATTTCGGACTCTTGTTGACTATGATGGCTACTCCATTTCTTCTAAGGGATTCTTGTCCACAGTAGTAGATATAATGGTCATCTGAGTTAAATTCACCCATTCCAGTCCATTTTAGTTCTCTGATTCTGAAAATGTTGATGTTCAGTCTTGCCATCTCCTGTTTGACCACTGCCAGTTTGCCTTGATTCATGGGCCTATCACTCCAGGTTCCTATGCAATATTGCTCTTTACAGAATCAGGCTTTGCTTCCATCACCAGTCACATCCACAGCTGGGTGTTGTTTTTGCTTTGGCTCTGTCTCTCCATTTTTTCTGGAGTTGTTTCTCCACTGATCTCCAGTAGCATATTGGGTACCTACCGACCTGGGGAGTTCATCTTTCAGCGTCCAATCTTTTTGCCTTTTCATACTGTTCATGGTGTTCTCAAGGCAAGAATACTGAAGTGGTTTGCCATTCCCTTCTCCAGTGGACCACGTTTTGTCAGAACTCTCCGCCATGACCCGTCCATCTTGGGTGGCCGTACGTGGCATGGTTCATAGTTTCACCGAGTTAGACAAGTCTGTGGTCCATGTAGTCAGATTGGTTAGTTTTCTGTGATTGTGGTTTTCAGTCTGTCTGCTTTCTGATAGAGAAGGATAAGAGGCTTATGGAAGCTTCCTGATGGGAGAGACTGACTGAGGGGGAAACTGGGTCTTGTTCTGAAGGGTGAGGCCATGCTCTGTAAATCTTTAATCCAATTTTCTGTTGATGGAGCGGGCTGTGTTCCCTCTCTGCTATTTACCTGGCATATAATGGGCTAAATTTAAAAACTGCAGTAATGATTGCTGTCCATGATTGTGGACAGGTCGAAATTCCTTTGGTCAGTCTGGCCCAGCTGCCAGTGCCTTGTGACCTCTGGGAGGAGGGTATATTTTTCACCCCCTCAAATGACTAGAATAAAACCTGAACTCCTGAGCCCAAGGGTGACCTTCATTTGCAGAGTTCTTGAAGGTAAATCTGCCCCAGTAGGAGGACAGCATTCCAAGTAGGTCACTAAAAAAATAAAGCCATTTATTTGGCGTTGCTGGGTCTTAGTTTTGGTGTATGAAGTCTTTGTTGTTCCGTGTGAGATCTAGTTCCCTCACCAGGGACTGAACCCTGGCCCCCTGCTTTGGGATCACGGAGTCTTAGCCACTAGGCTACCAGGGAAGTCCTCTAAGGAGGTCACTTTGAACTCAACCAAAGAAAGCGNGTCTTTGTTGTTCCGTGTGAGATCTAGTTCCCTCACCAGGGACTGAACCCTGGCCCCCTGCTTTGGGATCACGGAGTCTTAGCCACTAGGCTACCAGGGAAGTCCTCTAAGGAGGTCACTTTGAACTCAACCAAAGAAAGCGTTTTGTAATGATCAGAACTAACAAATGACATAAGAGGTCACTTTAGAATATAATGAGCTTCTATCCATTTTCCATTAAGAAAAGGCTGGTAAACATTTCCAAAACCCCTGAAGAAGAGGAGCCCTGTGCTTGGCCCTTGCAGCTCAGAGCTTGGGAGAGGACAGACTGTGAGGCGGAGCATTTTGGCTGCCGGGTTCGGCTAACGCTCCCCTTTGATTCTCTTCCTCCCTGGGGATTCCTGTGGGGAGACGCTCTATGGTGGCTGCCATCTTAGAAACCACCTCCAAGGTTTCTAAGGTTCTCATGGCTGAGTAACAGTCCAGGGACATGCTTTAGAAAGGTGTGGCCTGGCTCTGAGGAAAGGCTTGGTGTTGTGGTGGCTTCGTTACAGAGCCAAAGTCCCAGGCGCCTTGAGGGTAGGCAGAGAGTACAGTGGGAGGTGGACTAGAGAGAAACTTTTGCCCCGGAAGCAATTCCCCAAATGACTTCTAATGTCACTGTGAGTTGAATGGCGTTTCCCCAACAGATATATCCAACTGAATCTGTGAGTGTGACCTCACTCGGAAAGAAGGTCTTTGCAGATGAAATGTGAAGGCTCTTGAGATGAGATCATTCTAAACTAGAAGGTGAAAGTGTTAGTCACTCAGTCGTGTCCAGCTCTTTGAGACGCCATGGACTATAACCTGCCAGGAATACCCATGGGATTCTCCAGGCAAGAATACAGGAGTGGGTAGCCATTCCCTTCTTCAGAGGATCTTCCCCACCCAGGGATCGAACCCAGGCCCCCTGCATTGCAGGCAGATTCTTTACCATCTGAGCCACCAGGGGCATTACCATCCTAAACTAGAGTGGACCCAAAAGTCAATGACCAGTGTCCTTAGAAGAGAAGGCTTGAGGACACAGAGGAAGTAACGTGAAGATGGAAGTAATGCTGCCTCAAGTCAAGGATGCCAAGGATTGCTGGCAGCTATGAGAAACTCACAGAGAGGCATGGGGCAGCTTGTCCGTCAGAGTCTTCAGGAGGAAACAAGCCTACTGACCCCTAGATTTCAAACATCTGGCCTCCAGAACTGGGGAGAATAAATTTCTGTGGTTTTGAGCTGCCCAGCTTGTGGTTATTTGTTTCGGCAGCCCTACAACACTATGCAGCTGCCATTCTGCTGTCTTGAATTCTCTCACGCTCTTTGCAGCGGGGCAGTGAGGGGAACCCTGGACCCAACCACCCAAGTGTCCATCATATCCTATTAACAACTGGCTCCCTTGCTCCTGGGGCTATTCTGTGAGGTGCCTCAGCTCAAACTGTCCCTTCTCTATCTCCAAATGCTCCCTGGGATCTGACTCCTTCTGCACCAGGTACAATTGTATTGTATTCTTAGTGGCTGGGGTTTTATTACTTAACGATGTCTGAGCCACAGCACGAAGAAACACAGGGCCATCGCCACAAGGCATAAGCCCCGTGCAAAAATCACCAGCAGAAATAACATTTTTGAAAATCACCTAAAAAAATAAAGGTAGCACCAAGCATGCAATAAACAGCTTTCAGCCACAGTCTGCCAGCCATAAATTTAATCTGTTTTGACCTGGACACAGCTGTTTTCCTCTCCTTTCTTCAGCATCTTATTCTGAGCTGGCAGCGGCCAAGTGCCCATTGTCATTGGCAGTGAGTTTTCATGTTGAAAGACACTTTAATGAGAGAGTTGGCACCACATTCCGCACCTTAGTGGGTATTGTTCCCTCAGCAAAGTTTGCAGTTAACGAGTTTGGGGTTTTGATCTCAAAAGCACTAGGGAGATAAGCTAGGAGGCCTGGCAGTGACATTCCTTTGGAGACAGGCAGGAGCCAGCACTGTTTTCCAGGAGCTGCTGATCAGCCTGGGGGGGTGTCTGCAGGCAGACCACACAGAAGGGGTGAGCATGCTGGGCTATTTTATCCCACTCATCACAGCACCCACCTGAGCTCCTGCTTTCTCCTGGGAGAGAACACCAGAAGCCCTGGGTCTGCTTCCTTGAGCTATGGTGGCCCATCTTGCTTTTCAGAAAGATGTCTTTCTTCCCAGGGCAGCCCAGCATTAGCATGGAAATTGAGACATCATTCTCGAGGGGACCTCTGTTGACATGTTCCTCACACATCAGTGCTGGGGAACCAGTCCCTCGGCTGTGCTCTGAGCAGAAAGGATACATTTATCCTGTCTCCTGGCAGGTGGTACCCAAGGAGCCCTTGCATTGGACCCTGTCGCCACAAAATGTCAAACAATGCACCGACTTGGATTCTCTGAGCCTGGCTTGGATGTCTCCGGAGGCAGCCTTTCTCCTTCCTGGGACTAATGAGAACCTTTCAAACCATCTTTTTCTCTTTCTTTCTTCTTCCTATTTTTTCCTTTCAATATTCTTTTCTGTCCATGTGAAAGTACTGAGTCCTGAGTGCTGCTGAGAATGGAGTTGTCAAAAGTGAAAAAGGCAAGGAAAAATCAAATGTTACTCTCATCAGTCACAGCTGAAGGTGTATGACGACTGTCTTCCACCAAGGGCCCATGCCAGGCACATTGCCCCCTGTCTACAGCCCTGGGTGGTCACGAGGAACTCAAGCACCAGGTACACTTGAAATGACTGAACAGTTAAACCACGGCCAGCTACCACCCACGCACCTGTGCTTGGCTTTTCTTTTTTGACCGTGCCATGTAGCATGTGGGATCCTAGTTCCCCAGGCAGGGATCAAACCTGCATTGGAAGCACAGAATTTAAACCACTGGACCATCAAGGAGGCCCCTCTGTTTACCGGCCTCACTTGACTTCCCAGGAAGCCTCTCGTGCCCATGGAATCCATTTCCCATGACATGGAATCCATGTCCCATCTTTGTGTGGACATGTGGTGGCCTCATGTACAGAGTGGGCTGCGTGTTTGGTGGGCAGGGGTTGTGATTTGGAGGAGAAGGTTGTAATCCGTGAGGCCAGAGAGAGAGAAAGGTTGGGAGGGAGGAGCTGTCCTGGGCAGAAAGGCAACTTGCCTTTAATGGAGTCCTTTGCGGGAGCAGAGGAAGGAGGGCTAGAGGGAGACGTGGAAGCTGCAGCGCAAAGTGTAAATAAGATGATTGTTGTCTCTTTCTCGGGAAGTAAATAAATCAGCTCCGTGTAGATTCGAGAGGTGGCTGGCGATGCTGTGTACTTACACGGCGTCCTGGACCCGGCCTCTTCATCGCGCTCCCGACGTTGATTCATGACGCCTTCACCAGCCCACTGAGGGCGGGAGGTGGAGAGAGTTATTATCCTTCCTCTAAATCCAGAGACTGAGAGAGGTTAAGAGGCAGTAAGTTGGGAGTCGAAGGCGGGGTCCCAGCAGCCCCTCCAGCATTTCCTCCACTAGATCGTGCTCTGCTTAGAGGCAAGTAATTGTCAGGTAACCTATTTTTCGGGGGCTAATTTCAGCGTATGAGGGTTTTGTCTCCCCCGTATATTTCTTTGCCTGAAAAATGTATGAGCTTATGGAGCAGGGAAGAAGAATTTTAATCATGTGCCCGAGCTCATCTGGGGACCAAAGGTCCAAGAGAGAGAGAGCAGAGGATGGGATTTCCCGCCCCACCCCACCAGAATGGAGTACCTTAGGCACCCAGGTGAAATGTGGACGGGGAAATGCCTGTATCGGTGGAATCACGGGGCTTCTGGCCTTGGGTTTCCTGAAAATGTGGGTCTGAAATGATTTTCTCATTAAGAATCTGTTGACCAAGTGTCCTGGGGGAGGGCTCAGTGCGGGAGAAGAAGTCAGATGCTCTGGCGGTGGGTTTTTGCTCAGCAGTGGTGCTGGGACAGTGGACCTGGCTGCTGGGGTTTGCAAATGGGTGGAAAGTGCATAAGCCTCTGTCATCCCAGGCCTGGAGTTCAACCCTGGCTGGAGGATGGAAAAGCCAGGCAGTGAGGAAGGGATGAGACTCAGATCTCAGACGCCAGAAGGGAAAGTTCTTTGGAATAGTTCTCCGCAGCGCTATTGCTATATACTAGGCCATCCGGAGCTCTTCTCACCCCAAATCCTGCAGCTCTCCCCAGGTTCCTGAGAACGGGCGGGGGTAGGGGGAGCAGGCGAGCTGCCAGTGGAGCTCTGTCTTGTGTGTTACCAAGGAGCAGGTGAGCAGAGGAAACTGCCTTCTGTCCCCAAAGACCAATTTCTTCCAGCACCAGCAAGCGTGCAGAGCCTCTACCAGGTCCCACACGTCAGGGCGGCCCCGGCTGGAGTCTCACGGATGGCTCAGAAGATGGATGCAAACTCCGCAACTTCAGGCCCCCTGGGGAGACGCATGGCTCCTTCTGTGAGGAAAGGCACACCTGGGTATGCCTGCCCCGCCATCTCCTCCGCCCCCCGCAGGCACACCATGGGGAGAGGAAGCTCTAGGCAGCCTGGGCCCTGTTCCTTTATCCTGAAAGGATAAAGCCCACACCGATCCCTCTATATTGGGCAGGCCCTGCGGACGTAATAGTACGTGTTTAGCACCATTGCAGGGACCTGCCACCATTATAGCCGTCTGACGCAGTCTGGCACACCCCCACCCCCCTTCCACTGCTTCCCTTCATTCCCTTCTTCCCCTCCCTGCCTCGCTTCTCCATCTCTTTTTTTCTCTCACTCAGCCTCTGCTGAATTCTGCATTGACATCAGCACTTCCAAAAACAACAACAAAGGAAAGTAGGTCACTGGCGGTTTCAGGTCGGAGCTGGGCCCCGGTGCCAGCTGAGTCAGGGGGTACGACTCCTCCCATGGAAAGCAGGGAGACACCCCAAACGCTGCGCCTGCTGCTTTGTAAGTGGGGCTGGGTTCCCACCCCTGCCCCGTATTCTCTGGTAAGGGTAAGACCAGACACATACTCTGTGTGTTTGCACGCTGGCTCGCCAACAAGGAAAAGTTGGGGCTCTGGCACTGAGAGCCACGCTCTGGCCTGGTATAGGGTTGGGGTTCAGGGACCCCGGGGTGTGCACAGCCAGTCTTGTGAGTGGGAAGGCAGCCTGAAAATCCACATGTTTATTCACCCACATGTGTACATAGGCCCGTTGCCTCGGCCTCTTCTGCCCTGTTCCTCGGAGGCATCACACATAATATTTCCTCTGCTCTCTGTGGTCATGGAACTCCCAGTTCTACTTGAAAGATACCCAACATGCTAATTGGGACTCCTGCTATGATTAAAAAGAAATTTCAGATTAGAGCCACCGCACTCTAGAGCCGGGGAAGAAAACAGCTCTTTATAAACGCAGCAGGAGCAGACTTTACAGTTTTTTTTTTTCCTTCTAACTTTGAAAAAAATTGCATCTTGCTGGTGTTTTGCCCATGACAGCTTATGTACAAATAGCCATTGGGTAGGGCCCAACCCATAAAGAGAGGGGCGCTTACAAGGAGATGAAGTTGCAGCTTCCCCCACCCTTTCTAATACAACAGCTGCAATGGAGTTCTTTCTGTGAGCCTGGATCCTGCCTCACCGGCGTCTCTTGGCCTCCTGACTTGGGAGATGCCAGCATCCATTCCAGGGCAGCCTTTGCCCACGATAAAGCGTTTACGAGCAGCCGATGGTGAGGTGCACATTTCAATCAAGCTCCCTGAAGCGATTAGCTCTGGAGGTCCCCAGGGCTGGCCAGGGGGCGATTTAAGCTGTGGTCAGTCACCGGCAGGAGCCACACCAATGAGGGCAGCGCTCCTGAATGATTTCACTGCAGGGCTGAGCTCATCGCATGGGTACTTTTAGATCTCATTAGCTTGGGGAGAGCAAGAACACACTGTACTGGTCCCGGGGGCTCCTTACCTTCTCAAGCAGCTACTCTTGTTTCAAGAGGGATCAAGTTCGCCCCACCCCTTCCTACCCCAGCCAATTTTAATGCTGAACTCAAACCCTTCTCAAAGGGGACCATCTGACTCTATGTAGATGAAGTGTCTCCTTTGTATCGCTTCCGTTAAAAGACCCAAGAAAAGAACATCAATGTTTGCTGATAGAAGAGTATAATTGTCTTTAAGGGTAATTGGCTAATTATTGCAGATAATTGTCTGCAAATAACGGAGAGGCAGGTAATAAAGAGAGAGAAGGCTGCATGGAGGGGCTGGGGCAGGTAAGGAGACCTCACTGGTTCAGTGGGATGAGGTTGAGGCTAGGAGAGTATAAGGCCAGGACTGCACTGTCTGACTCCTCCAAAATCACCATTCTCAGGGTCTTGCAATTCCCCAGAGCAGGAAAATTCCAGAAAGAATTTGGAGGGCCTCCCTGGGATGGCCAAGGAGAGACGTGTANGGCTAGGAGAGTATAAGGCCAGGACTGCACTGTCTGACTCCTCCAAAATCACCATTCTCAGGGTCTTGCAATTCCCCAGAGCAGGAAAATTCCAGAAAGAATTTGGAGGGCCTCCCTGGGATGGCCAAGGAGAGACGTGTAGAAACAAGAGTCGCTATGCACTAATTCTATCAGTTCACAAAAGGAGGGGTCCTTTTAGGACACCCCTCTCCATCTCCCAGCCAACACCAGGACTCAATTTCAGAAGAAAGGATTATCTTTATATTGAATAACTTTGGTTTAATGAAATTTCACTACGTTAACGTTTCATCGCAAATCAGTAATATCACAATCACAGGCTCCCCTTGTCTCCAGACCACTGTTTCCCAGAAGCAGTTGCCAGATCTTTTGGAATGAAGAGGAAGCAGAGAACTTGGGTTTGGCGTGTGGAACCTTAGTTTCCTGACCAGGGAGGGATTGAACTCGTGCCCTCTGTCTGCAATGGGAGCATGGAGTCTTAACCACTGGACCAACAGGGAGGTCCAAGAACCTGGGTTTGAAAGGCTGTTGCCATTTCATTCTCATAGTCTCTCAGTCTTCCCTGCCCACTCCTCTCATTTCCTTCGTGTGAAGGAGACGATTTGGTCAAAGCCAAGCTGGTCAAGAAGGACTATTTCCACTACCGCCTTAGCCTGATCTCTGTCCACTGCTGCCCTGAGAGCCAGGGACGGCATCTGGAAGGCAGAGCACCACCTGTGGGCCAGGCTGGAGAGTGCAGCAAGGATTACTTGAAGCTTTAATTAGACTCCCAGTTTTTAACTTTTCTGAGGATCTGATGAAAAGCTCTCTGTAGAAACTTGCACATCCCCAGAGGGCCTTGCATCAGTGCCATACAATTTATGGACACACTCCCTCATTCCCCAGCTCTGTTTCAGAATCCTGAATCTTGACAAAGTTCTCTCCTCTTTCTCATTTCAATGACATATTTACACTTCAAATCCCAATGTTTCATTCAGAAACATCCAAGCAAAAGTGTAACCATTTATATCATTGTTGCTAAAGCTGAATAAAGTTTCAATAAAGTTGAAAACTTTATTTTTCCTAATCAAAGTTGTTTAAATAGAAAATGTAAATAGCATAAATTGAAAATAAATTTAGAATTGAAAAAGCAAAATAACCTGAAGTTATACAAGATGTTACCATTGGGGAAAATTGGGTAAAATCTATACCGGACCTCCTTGTACCCTTTTGTGTTGGGATAGGGGATGGGAAATTTCCTGTGAACCTATATTAATTTTTTTAATGTTTTTTAAAAATGGAAAAAATTTTCACCAAGATAAATTATTAAAAAATATACTCTCATCTACGATAAATTATTACTTGAGCTAGCGATTGCCTGTTCATGTTTTAGCCAATTTGCTATTAGCCAATTTAATACTGGAACCAGACTTTCAAAATTCATGAAAATACTTCAAACAAACAAAAAGCAGATATATTTGACTGAAAATATTATGATGATGGTAAGTTAATTTTCCAAATGAATAAAAACAACGAAAAGAAAATCTAAATGTCCAAAACAGTCTCAACAAAGCTCTGAGGAGAGGCCAAAAATAAATTATTAAAAATGCTGAAGGGGAATTTCCCTGGTGAGCCAATGGCTAAGACTCCATGCTCCTAATGTGGGGAGCCCAGGTTCGATCCCTGGTCAGAGAACTGGTTCCCACATGCTGCAACTGAGACCCAGTGCGGCCAAATAAATAAATGAATTTTAAAAATTGAATACTGAAGAGACTTCCCTGGTGGTCCAGTAGTTAAGACTCTGCTTCCACCGCAGGAGGTTCAGGTTTGATCCTTGATTGGGGAGCTAAGATCCCACATGCTGTGCTGTGTGGCCCAAAAATAAAACAAAAAAATGCTGAAAGCACAAAAAATTGTAAAAAATGCAGGCACTTGAGAGGAGCAGCTAGGAAGGTACCTGTTTCCTGTTTGTACATAGGGACCTCCACATTGTTCTCGCAGGTCTAACTGTACAAAAAAGATCTTCATGACCCAGATAATCACGATGGTGTGATCACTCACCCAGAGCCAGACATCCTGGAATGTGAAGTCAAGTGGGCCTTAGAAAGCATCACTACGAACAAAGCTAGTGGAGGTGATGGAATTCCAGTGGAGCTATTCCAAATCCTGAAAGANCATGCTGCGATTCATGGGGTTGCAAAGAGTCGGACACGACTGAGCGACTGAACTGAACTGAACTGAATCGTCAACTTTGAGTGGCTCTTACCCACTGTCTTCCTGTCACAGGCGGGAGTATGCTGCAGGGAGAAAGAACATGGGGCTGGGTCTTCTTTCTTCACCTTTACTATTGGAATTACTCTACTATCAATATGTGGGGTCCTTTCAGAAATGGGGACCCAGATACCACTGTCAGGAAACTGGAGAGGGGCTTCCCTGGCGGCTCTATGGTGAAGAATCCATCTGTCAGTGCAAAAGACACGAGTTCGATCCCAAGTCTGGGAAGGTCCCACATGATGTGAAGCATCTAAGCTCGTGTGCCACAACTTCTGAGTCTGTGCTCTAGAGCCCAGGACCCGAAACTACTGAGCCCATATGTTGCAACTACTGAATCCCGTGTGCCCATCTCCGAAACAGGAGAAGCCACCCCAATAAGAAGCCTGCTCCCCGCAACTAGAGAGTAGCTCCCACCCAGCAACAAAGACCCAGCACAGCCAAAAATAAATAAATAAAATTATTTAAAAAACACAAAAAGAAAGAAACTGGATAAATAACCCTGCCAGTGTGGGAGTTTATTGTTACTGTACCCCGGTACTTGTGGGGGTGTCTGCCAGCTCCTCCAGCCACTGGCAATCCCAGTGACCCAGTTTGGGAAAGTTTAGGGGGTCAGGAAGGCAGAGAGAATCTGTAGGAAAAGATTATGCCTTTTGATTGATTCTGCAAATCAGTTCTTCTGAGGGTAAAATTCCTGAGGGTGGGAAGAAAGAGTTGAGTCCCACCCCATGCAGGGTGGTCCCACTCTTAGCGTTGGGTCATGTGGGAGGGAGTCTTCCACTCGGGGAAGGAAGCCCAGAGCTGTGTTGGGGAAGACCCCAGTCTTGGGCTCAAAAGCATGGATTTGAATTATCAGGAGACTAATTTTTTCCATCTGCAAAATGAGGATTGTGATCCAGTCTCTTCAGAGGTGACACTTCCCAATTAACTCTGAGGTTGTGTCTACAAAGGGACTTTAAAAAAACTCTGAAATTCCACCCAATTCTAAGTTGCTTTTTTATTGTCACTCATCACTGGTCTTAGGAGAGAAAAACAGATGAGGAGGAAAGATCCTCAAGAAGACAGGGCCACGGCCTTGCTGGAGCTGGTCTCATGGGCTGAAGTGGGTCAGCGACTCTGAGAGATGAAGCTGTCCCTGAGTGAGGAGGCCGAGGGGAGTGGGCCACAGGAGGCCACTTCTGATGATGGCTGGTGGTTGCTGGCGAGACTAAGGCTAGGCTGGGCCCAGTGTGGGAGTGGTAGGGAAGGAGAAAGGAGCTCCAAAGACAGCAGAATGGTTGCAGGGAGAAGCCCCTACCCCCGCCCCCGGAGCATCACCTGTGAGGCCAGGAGGGACGTTCGTCTGGGGTAGGGAATGGGGAAGGGCCGCCGCAGGACAGGTCCAGCCGCTGATCAGGGACAGCCTGGCCGTATGGAGTCCACAGCAGCCTCTCCTACATCACCTTCCACCCAAGATATCCAGTCTCCACCCTTCCTGCCTCTGTGGGCACAGAACTGAGGGCACGTAGAGCCCCCAGGGTGGTCTGAGTCGCCTTTCTGATGAACTCGGTTCACAGCCGACAGAGACACAGACGAGGAGATGAGCCTGGAGTGGCGTCAGGAAAGGAGGCTGGTGGAAATTCAGAAGAGCCTGTGCCTTAGACTTGCAAAGTGCCAGACACTCGGTGGCACTTTAAATGCCACAGATAAAACAGTGAGAGACTCTCTGGGCGGCAGGCGAGACGAGGGGTCAGGGACCTCGGGGCTTCTGAGGCTCAGATGCTGGGATAAAGAATAAAAACACCTTGGAGACCTCAGTGATCCCGAGCATGGGGGCGGAATGCCAATACAGAGAGGCACTCGCCACATGCCCATGGACACGGCCTCCAGGAGATTCAGGACTCAGCCCCCTGGAGCCGCCTCGGGGCTGGGAGGCACACAAGCGCTTTCAGGGTCAAGGCTCAGTGGGAAATGCTGCCCCCCAGGGCTCAGACCAGGTTCTGTCTCTGGCCACATGCCTACCAGTCCTAAAGAGTGGTCACCAGCGTGTGGGCAGGGCAGGACTCACCCCACCTTCCACTCTCCCTGGGCAGGGGGAGTGGTGTCTACATGACAAACCCCTCCACCCTGCTCCTGACTATGCTCCTTGTAATCCTCCCTGGTGGCCCAGACAGCAAAGAATCTGCCTGCAGTGGGAGAGACCCAGGTTCAATCCCTGGGTCAGGAAGATCCCCTGGAGGGGGCATGGCTATCCACTCCAGAATTCTTGTCTGGAGACTCCCCATGGACAGAGGAGCCTGGCGGGCTACAGTCCTTGGGGTTGCACAGAGTTGGACATGATTGAGTGAATAACATTTTTACTTTTTTTTTTTTCAGTCAAACAAAGAGAGATGATGGTGGCTGGAAGGTAAGTTCCTCATCGGTGTATGTGGTGGGCATCCAATCTGGGGACCATGTGAATGTTCCATGCTTGGATGCACAGGGGCAGCAACAGGACACAGTGCCTGAGAGATGCAGTTTTCTCCCTGTCTGTCTGTCTGCATCTTTCCTGCCTCTGACTCTGGCTTCATGATTTCCCAGAGGGTTGTTTTTTCCCTCTCCAAGTGACACTATGTGTGTTGTCTTTTGGGGTCTTGCTTGGACTCCACCAGCCCACAGCGGGACCCCATCCCCTCACCACAGTTCCCTTGGTGGGTTTGTCCTGCCGGCCCTGGTCCCTGAGAACGTCTTATTTGATGGCTGTCCCTTGCATCTCTCTCTGGCTGGAGCAGTGAGCAGACACCTGGATGCTGCCATGTCTCCATCTCTGGTCAGCTGCCACTTGGAAGGCATCCTTGTCTTGCCCATGACCGTCCCTGAAGCTGGGGGGTTGGGTGATCCGGAGCCTCTCGCCTTGGAGGCCTCCCACCTGTCTAGGTCCTGAGCACTTGTGATTCCTTCTTCCTTAGAGTCTGTCTCCTGGGAAATGGTACTTATAGAGATTGAAGAGTTTAATACATCTCTTGCTTCCTCTGTTTTCTGAGAGGGAGCTGCAGAAACTGTGGTTGGCAGGGGCTCCCCAAAATGCCTGGGTGAAGGAGGAGGTGGGGGTGGGGTGGAGCCTCAACCAATTTGGACTGCACTGTGACCCAAGCCCACTCTGCAGCAGCAGTGTCAAATTCTGCTGTTCAGATATGCCACTAATGTGCACGCTGCCACACAGGAATCCGTGACACAAAAGACACAGCCTTCCCCACCCTCCTGGTGCTTAGAAACGAAGAGCTGTAATGAGAAATAAGAGCTGAAAGCAGAGAGATGCAGGGCAGGCCACATCCGTGCAGGAGGGTGGCGTACTGTGGAGGAAGCTGACCCACTTCTTTTGGAGGTAAGGGGCCTTGTGGGCCGGCTCACTGAAATACCACTTAAATTAGCCACTGCTACCCACACAAGGGTCCCCTTTGTTCTCACCTCTCCCGCATTGCTTTTGGAGCATGTCAACAGGACTCACAGTTATCCTGCGCTCGCTCTCCCTCGGGGCATCCTCTGCTGCCTCGCCCAGTGGACATTTTAAGACCACAACCCACCCTGATGCTAGGGGCCCTCTTAAAAGAGACAGACTGAGAGAGACAGCACAGGTAGGCATGTCTCACACTGAGCCTCCCTTTCTTCCTGGCTTTTTGGTTGTACTGTGAGATATTTAGCCAACAGTAGATGTTTATGTACACTTTTTTAGAGCTTGTATTTATTAACAGCCTGCAAAGAGGGGAGACGGGGAGATTTATACTGAAAGCACAGTGAGTTAAAAGGGACAATTAGAGGAGCAGAAAGAGATATCAAGTAGAGAGTTGAAAAGGATATTTTAATGCACAAAGGTTCTTGAGATATTTCCCAAGTAGACAGAAGGTAAAAGAAAATTGGCCCATTACAAGCTGATGGTGGGGAATTGGTAACATGGGATGGGAGTAATAGCTGATGGGCTAAACTCCTACTTAGACCAGAGAGCCAGGCTGGGAGGAGGTGAGCTGTAATGCGACCACAGTTGTGTCAAGAGGCTCAACATTAGATATTGACAGGGACCCCATCAAAAGGTACACTCGCTGCGGATCCAGCAAAGAAGATACATAAAGCAAGGCTGACATCTTCCAGGTCAGGGTGGAAAAGGCCCCTGAGGAGCTGGGTCCCAGAGTTGGGTCCACCCAGGGGCTGGTGGGGACAGTCTGAGTGGTGGAAACTCAAGGGCAGGTTTGCTGGGAGCCACCAAATCCCTGAGGCTCCCAGCCAACTTCAAGGAGCCCCACTCCCAGAGCAAACCTGCTCCCTCTGACCCCATATGCTGCAGCTTGTCCTCCAAGAAGGCTCCCTGGCTCCTCCCAGGCCCCTCAAACCTGCCAACAGGCCTTCTGGAACCCCCCCCATTTGCCATAGTGGCAGAGTGCTGAGTGATCAGTTAGGTGACAAGTAAACATTTGCTAAATGGGATTCTTGGCTCCCTGGTAATGAACAGCCCCAGCAGGAGAGGAAAAAAGGGGGGTGCAGTCTGGGGGGAGTTCTGGGGATCACTGATGGTCTGCTGGAGCCAGCACATGCGGAGGTATCTGGGCAGCCCTGTGGAAGCGTGGAGAGGGGCTGAGGGGTGAACTCTTTTCGGATGGGGAAGGAGGGAGTCTGGGAGATAAAACAGCTCTGGGGTATTTCCGAGCTTGGAAGCAGCAGGTGTCTGGGAATGGGACTCTGGCCCAGGCACACTTCCAGGGAGCGCTCCAGCCTGCTGGCACAAGGGGAGGATCTGGCTGAGCAGAAGAGGCAAGGTTTCGATGATGAAATCCACTGTTGAGGAACATTGGCAAGTGTGCCACGGGTGCGGGCCGCGTGCTTGCAAAGGCGCTGGGGGTCTGGAGCAGGGACGAGGACCCCAAGGTGGGGCGCTCACACCTCCACTTTTGGAGTAGAATCCAAGTTCCCGAAGTAGGATCCCTGGGCCTTTCCCTTGCCAGGCTCACCTCCCACACCTCCCCAAACACCATTCCCAGTCTTCAGCTCACAGTTGGTTGCAGATAGCCCAAACGTGGTGCTATTGCATGCCTCAAGCCCTCTGCCTGGAATACTCCCCACACTCTTCTCCGGCTGCTTCCTCTTCCTCTGAGATGCATCCAAGTGTCACCTCCTCCTGGAAGCCTTCCCTGACAGCCCCCACCCTGCCTGAGTTTCTCATGGTGGTAATGGGGTGCACTTACAGAGACACCAGTCCCACTCTGGTTTCACCCATCCCATACTTGTTGCCCTATCTAGGCTCTGAGGTCCTTTTGGCAGAGCCACGTCTTCACAGTTTTAGGTCCTCAGAACCTGGGCCAATAGTTGGCATAAGTAGATCCTTGTTTAAAGTTTGTTGAGTGAAGTGTAGTGAGCTGGCCAAGCTCTGGGGTCTGGGGAGGAATTTGTGGAGAGAAACGCTGAGACCACTGATGGCAGATGAGCAGATGGCTCCCTCCTGGGGCCTGGGGACAGCAATGAGCAAAGATGGCAGAGGGGCTGGCCCCACCAGGAACAAAGGGGTGGGGGATGGCCCTAGCCTCTGGGAGGAGGATGGAGCTTTCCAGGCAGGAACCCACCCCTCCCTGCCCTGAACCATCCAGAAGAGATGACGGGTCTGGTGAATGGAGGGCCCTTGGCTTAGCTCCCAACGTGTCAGCTTGCTCCAATGCTCTGCACAATGGTGTCACTGTGCCTGCGTAGCGTACGAGCCACTGAGTGACAAGTGATGTCATCCACCACAGAGCTGCTTTTATTCCCTCTACTCTTAGAGGAGCAAGCTGCTGAAACACACCTGGCATCCTGGGCCCCTCTGCCTCAGCTCTAATAGCAGTCAGCAACCAGAGACTGCGCTCTGCTTGACAGAAGTGGATCATTTATAAAACATTAGCATTTCTTGTCCTGACATTTCACTCCCATATTACAGGACTTACAAAGTCTTTTTAAAAAAAATTTAATAAAGTGCTTGGACCCTTGATTTTCCCGCCGAGGGCTGTGCTGTCTAAAGTTGGAAATGAAATCAACAACATAACAGCATCCTCAGGTTCTAAAGGGGACAGCTAGGCCCTGGCATCAGCCTGGGTAAGAGCAGGCAGACCACTGGGAACAAACGCAGATAATTTGTTCTGCCGCCACCAGACTCCCTTTAGGGCTCATTTCCAGCCCTGTAATTAGGAGGATTTGTCCAGGCCTGGAAACACAGCCTCTTTCCTCTATTTGGGGGAACTCGCTCCTTTCTTCAAAGCCAGGGAGGTGGGTGCAGCCTCCAGACCCCACACACATCCACCACTCCATACGTCAGTCTCTGGCTTCCTGGAACACCCTCTGGGACCTGGGAACTGGCAGTTCCCTTCCAACTAGCCCCTGGAGCTCACTTAAGCGTCAACAGCTCAGCTGCTGTGGGTGAAGCTCTTAGGAACAGGCCAGGAGTGATCCAGGGCCAGCCTGCTCCGGGGACGGCCACCGAAATGGTGCCGACCCAGTGCAGCCAGAGCATGAGAAATAAGTCACGTCCTATGTCAGTGAGCAAAGAACCGAGAACGTGTGCATGCATGTGTGTGTGTGTGTGTGTGTGTGTGTGTGTGCGCGCGCGTGCGCGCAAGCACACGTGTCCTAGTGAGTCAGTGTGCCCCTGCCTCAAGCAGCTCCTCCCACTGACAAACGTGCTTGTGTTTTCAGAGCTGAGCCTAGCCAGGCTCGCCCACCCCCACAAAAGCCTGGGATCTGCCACTCCTTTAGGAATGTGGGGTTAGGAATTGAGAAACAGGGTTCTTTCCAAGAGAATTTTATTATTATTATTTTTCTCTCTTAATTGGATTCAATGTTTCTTGCACCTGACACACAGCCTTTCTGGTGGAGAATTCGGGTTTGTGCAAAGCCAAAAACAATTGTGCCCTCTCGGACCCCAGCCAGCAGCATGGCTGACCTTGACTTGAGCCCCTCTCCCCTGTCTCTGGGCTTTCCTGCTCCCTTCCCTGCATGTCCCCATCTTCTGACCCCTGAGTCTGGCCACCCCCCTGAACTCTCCCTGTCCCCAGGGCATCTTCAAATGGTCCAGGAGGGATGGGGCCTCCATAATGCAAAAGTGCCTGAGATGGTTCTTGAAATGCCCTCTTTGTTCTCCTTCTGCTAAGGCTGCCTGATGCCACCCTCCTGCCACCCTGCCCAGGACCCTTGCTGGGACACCCACCAAAGAGCCTCAAGGAAAAATTCAGGAGCTGAGCCATGCTGGAGGCCTGGGCTCATGCCCAGAGTCTCCCTGGCCAGTCCAGACTGTTGCTGGCAAAGCCCTAGGCTGACAACACTATCCAGCCTGTTGGACTAACACTGTGGATGCTGCCTCACCTGCCTGCCTAAGAAACCCAAATCGCCTTCCTGCCCCTTCTCCTTCCAGCCCCTTCCCAGAGCCTGGCTCCCTGATGTTCAACAAGCTGCTTCTAGCTTCTTACCCTGATGCCAACAGCTGCTGTACTAGGAGTGATCGGGTGCTCTGGGGTGGCAGACGGTCTTGTGTTGCATATAAAAACATGGTGATGCTCTAAATATCTAAGAATATTGGTCCCCTGAAGTGATTCTTGTGGCATCCCCTTCTCTCAGACCCTCCCCACTGCCCCTTGGCCCCAGGCCCGGGAAAGCCCAGGTTACACGTGGAATATCATTGCCAGGTTGGGATTCTAGACAAAAGTCCTAGAACTCTTTTCTTGCTAGAAATCACCAATACAACCCTTAGTTCCGCAGATATAGTTTTCCGTACAGTTTATAAACATGATAAGACATACAGTTAGGGAAGGGAGTAAGGAAAGGACCTGTGCATTTGTGTATATATATGTAGAGAGTGTGTATATATATATATATGTAGACATAGTTATAAAACTGCACCTCCTGTGAGAACCCCATTGCACATGATGAAGTTCTAAATTTCAGCCTCTGATGATCTTGCCTTTGGTAATTGGTTCTTGGAGCCCAGCAGCTGGGCCTGGTCTGCCAGGGTTGCCTGAGACGTCAGGAATGAGAGGCGTTACTCCCAAAGGAGGGACTGAAGGTGGCACATAGTTGGATTCAGGGCAGGGTGACTAAGTGGCTTCAAGCAAGAGCCAAAATGCCACCTGCTCATATGCCCCCACATAGCTGGTGGACCCAGCCTCTCATCTGTTCGCTTGAGTCCTGCTTCCTCCAGGGGTGGCGGGGCCCCTTCAGACATCTCCAAATGACCAGGATTCCACAGAGCTCAGCTCCCGTGGGGCACTGTCCCATTGTTGTTAATGAAGGATTCACCTTGCGGCTTTAACTGCCTTGCTGGGTGGATGCTGTCTGTGGTTGCTCGGCGAGGGGGCTGGCTGGGAACAGCTGGGTGGGAGGCGCTAAACCTCCCTCTGTTTGGGGCTGTACACTTTGGGTTTATAATCCACCGGCCCAGGCCCAGACAGCAGCCGAAGCCTCTAACCAGCCTTTGCCTGAAACCCAGCAGATCCTCCACTTGTAAAAATAGAAAAGAAATCCTGTTCCTTGGTGGACATGTAGCAATGCTGGGTGCTGGCGCCCCACGTCCTCAGCGGAGAGTGACCACCAGCCCCAGTATCCAGGCCAGGAGCGAGGCCCTCAGGGAGGTACCCAAGGAGGCCTGCTGCACCCCGCTGGGGGCACGGATGGGGGTCCTTCGGGCACACTTGCCCTTCCTCTTGGGCCGTGACGTGGGCATGAAGTCAAAGCTGAACTTGTGCTGGTAGTCGGGGGCATAGTCCTGCAGCTCAGGGGCCTGCTTCCCGGAGCCTGCCTTCGAGACCTGGTTGCGATTCCTATGGCTGGTGCAGTTCTTGCCCGGCTTCTTGGAGCCCGACCGAGAGCCGGGCAGATGGCCGTGTGGGTGGCCCTTGTCCCTGGCGGGGCCATGGAGGGACGGGTGGTGCTCCTTGCGGGCGGCCCTGTCAGTGGTGGTGAGAGTGTGTGACTTGATCTGGTGCGGGGACGCAGGCCCCGTGCAGTTCCGGAAGTCCTCGGCCCTCAGCAGCTTCAGGTCCTGGCCGTGCAGGCGCTCGGGGGACACGCAGGGGACCGCCGAGCTGGAGCCCCGGAACCTCTGCAGCCATTCCCACAGGGAGCGCGCCCGGCAGCCACAGTCCCAGGCATTCCCGTTGAGGCGGAGGAACTCTAGGGCCCCCAGGGGTGCCAGGCAGTCACCTGGCAGCTCAGAGAGACTGTTGTTGAAGAGGAAGAGGGTGGTCAGCCTGCGGAGGTCGTGGAAAGCCTTGTGATGGACCCACTGCAGCTGGTTCTCATGCAGCAGCAGCCGGTCCAGATTCACCAGGCCCCGGAAGGTGTCCTGGCCCAGGCTCCACAGCTTGTTGCCATGGAGAAACAGGTGGCTGAGGTTGACCAGGTCCACAAAGATGTCGTCCTGGAGGTACTCGATGTGGTTGTCCTGCAAGTAGAGGTACTGCAGACTGTGCAGCCCGCCAAAGATGCCGGCCGGCAGGGCGCGGAGCCCACACTTGTAGAGGTAGAGGGCGTGGAGCTTCACCAGGCCCTGGAAGGTCTCGGGGGCCAGCGTCCGCAGCTGCCGGTTGTCGCCGAGGTCTAGCTCCTCCAGGTGCACGAAGCCCTGGAAGGTGTTGGGGTCGATGAAGGTGATGTTGTTGGAGTAGATCCAAAGGGTGACCATAGCGGGGCTGAAGTGGCCCTGCCGCAGGAGAGTGATGTGGTTGTTCTGCAGGAAGATGCGCTCGCTGTCCTCCGGGATGCCCTCGGGGATGGCGGCGAAGTTGTGAGCCTGGCAGCTGACTGTCATGGGCGCGGGGTAGCACACGCAGTCCCGTGGGCAGCCGCCGCCCAGGGGCAGCTCCCCGGCCAGCAGCAGCAGCAGCAGTTCCACACAGCACCCTGGAGGGGAGAAAGAGAGCACAGCCAGGTCACGGCGGGGTCGGGGGGGGGGGG
>SJYA01002500.1:3191689-3257822 GCA_006410615.1 Neotragus moschatus
TTTTGTTTTTTTGTTGTCTTTTTGTGTCTTTTTTTTAAATAATTTAATGGGAAAGTTGGGTTTTTAAAAAATTTCCTTTTGGGGTTGGGGGGGGGGGGGGGGGGGGGGGGCGGTGCCCGGGAGGTGGGAGACACTCGGAGAAGCCGAGCTCCACGGGTATGTGAGCCTCCTTGATTGCCGGGGCTCTGTCCTCGTCTTAGCCGCATTCAGCAATCTCGGGTCTTGGGTCATGGCCCCCTGACTCCTGATGGCTTCCCACGCCCTGGCGCCCCACCTCTTCTGGGGGTTTCTATTCCAGCCTGGGTTGTGAGGTGGGTTGGTGTAGAGGCTGCGGTCCCCTTCCATCTGGCAGACTTCTTTAGCCCCACCCCACAAACCCCTAGCCCCGCCCACAGCTTCTGAGCCCTGCCCCCTTAGGCCCTGTCATCCTGGCTAGGATTGGGGTCACTGCCCATGGACCCAGCAGTCAGCCTCGGGGGTCCTGTCCCCCTGGGGTCCCAGCTCTGCCACTTACTTGCCTTTATCTGCATGAGCAGATAGTGGGGCAGGCTCCTATTCTAACAAAGTAAATATCTCATATGGGCTCCTGAAGAGTCTTTTTATTTCAATTATTCCCAGTAACAAACAAAGCGAGCAGGCATCGCCAAAGTTTATCTTGAAAGATTTCTCATTTACAGTGCCTTCCACGTCCTCAAGCATGCATCATTCCCCCATGACTTAAGTTTCCTCATTTCTAAGTAATAATAGTTGTTCTCTGCAAAGGACACGTGTGTGTATGTGTGTGTGAGAGAGAGGGACAGAGAGAGAGGAGGACTGCGGGAGGCACCAGGACTGATGGTTCTGGGGTCCTAGGAGTAGCCAGAGAGAGACTGCCCCCCACTGCGGTCCAGCGTCTGGTCCCTCCCCTCTCCCCGCCACTCTGGAGATCCCAGGCTACCACTGCAAATCAGGCCTTGCCTCTCGATTGTCCTGAGCATTTCCTCTGTAGCTTCTCTCTAATTGGGCATTAATTAGGCATTCGTTAATGGATCCTTAAAATAATTTATTTTCGGATGTGTCCAGCCTGTGGTCGGATAACAGCCACGCACTCATTATCGCAGCAGCCTCGTTATGGATGGTCGTCATTACCTGCCTTTTTCCAGGGTTGCAGCTGCCCCCGGCAGCCTGGCAGGCACGCTAGTGTTGTGGGGACCAGCTCCGGGCCTGTAGACCCCCGCCCTGCAGAGCCAGGCCGTCATCTCATCCCTGCCGGGGTTGGCTTCCTGATCTCTTCCAGCTTGGCTGATCACAGGCCTCTGGGGAGAGCTGGGTGCCTAGGGCAGCTCGGCTGGTTCTTCCGGCTGCCAGCTGTACCCAGAGCATATTGGATGAGAGAACTAGCCCTCCTGGCCACTCTCGGGCTGGCCCCTACTCCCAGCCTCAGGCTGGCCACTGCCCCAGCGCTGCCTGCCCGGGATCCAGTGGACCTCACCATCCCTGCCACTCTCTCTTTCCTCCCAGAAACGGTGTCGTAAATAAGTGACAGCTCCCAGCTGTTGGGAGTTATGGGCTCCCAGAGAGTGGCAGCTGCTTCCTGTCCCCCTGTAATCACCCGGCTTCAACAACGTTTCCAACACATAAAAATCATCGCACATAATTCGGTTTCTGCATAATTGTGTTGGGTTGCGATTTCAAAGCAATTATGACCTCAGTGGTTGTGGCGATGGTGGCAGAGCAGCTGTGAGTTCCCATTCTGGGCTGGGCCACACTCTCTGCGGCCCGTGCCCCGCTTCAGTCATTGCCACCGTTGAACAGTCTGCAGCCCCAGCCCCAGGCAGGGGGCGCCTTTTCAGCCTCAGTTTCCCCGTGTGTAACGAGAGTAGGAGAGGATCGCTAAGACAGCACTCCCTGAGCGGAGTCTGACCTCACCCATTACTGCCTACCTAGGTCTAGTCAGGGGGCCCCAGCCTTTCAGGAGGAGACTCTGCAGTGGGAAGACCCCCGAGGAGCCTGGCCCCCAAACCCAGGCTGACTCTCAGGGAGCCTGCCCACTGCCTTGAGCCTCCAACACCAGGGCTGGGAGGAGGGCCCAGCAAATACCGGTTGCACCTTCCACAGCCCGCCATCCCATCTCCCCTTACTCATCTCTGCTCCTCTGCCCGGCCCAGATGGCCCTGGGGAGGCAGCCCCACCTTGCCACCCTGAGGGAGCCCAGGGTCCCCTTCCTAGCTCAGGGACATTCAGGGCGCTCACTGTGCTGAAGGGGACAGGGCCACAAAAGGCCCCCACCCCCACCCCCTGAGGTCCTGCAAAGACAAGGCCCTTCCTTCCTTTAGGTCAGGCAGGGCGCGCGGCCCGCAGTGGGAGCAGGCTGAACCCTGGCAGGCTCAGTGTTAATACCACCGACGTTTGTGCAGCTTAACGAGTTTACAGAGTGCTCTGCGCTCACATTCCTCGGAGCCTCAGCGCCACCCTGCGTGGCGGGGTGGGGTGGGGGAGGAGGTTTCCTGCCCCCTGACCTAGGGCGGGGCAGATAGCCCTTCTGCCTGCTACTGTGGCTCTGTCTCTGAAAGGCCCTGGGCGGGGGTTTTCTGAAGTCGTCCTCAGAGAAGCTGGGGGTGCTCCATAAAAGCCACACCCCTCCCTCAGGCAGGTGCCCCCGGGGGTGTTGGGGTATAGGGGAAGCTGGGCAAAGACCCCGGTTTGGGTAAAAGAGCCAAAAGTCCAAAAATCTAGGTGTGGCCTTAGCGGTTGGCATATGAACACATTTTGGCAGATGGGAGGGGTCAGGTATCGTGGGGGAAGGGGTATAAAGGTGGCACTCAGGGCTGGAGCCTGATAGGGGCTGTTCCCCTGAGAGGGGCCCAGGAGGAGGCAGGGACCCCAGGCGATGCTTAGAGCTGCTCTCCATCCTCTGGTACCATCCAGATGCCAGGGTACCCGGGCCAGTGGCTGCTGCTCTCTCCCACTGGGCACTGCAGTGGGTCTCTACTGAGTCTGCTTCTCCAACCTGGAAGCTGGTCCCATCTCCAAGGCCCTGGACCAACTCTCCCAGCCTACCCCACCTCCTCGGCCCGAGCCAGCATGTGCCCTGGTCATGGATCATCACCCTGCCTATTTCTTCCCAGGGAGGCTGGCACTGCTTCGCCACAGCTCCTCCTGTGCCCGCTCTGTGTGGCCCATGGGAGCCCCGACCCACTGATTACTGATTAATGTACTAACAATGACACCGGTGCCTTTGCCGTGCGTTTTAAGATTGCAAATTAGCATGGATACAGGTCTCCGTGGACGAGCCTTATGCTTCCTCCCATCAGCTTCCTTGCCCCATCCTGGGGAGTAAGGAGGTCACTCTACCTGAGGGGCCTGGGGAAAGTAAGGTGCGGACTCAAACTCTGGACTTCCTCTGGCTCTCGTTCTCCACTGTCTCTTCCCCTGACCCCCCNGTGACTGAGGAGGACTGGGGAGGGAGGGGACACGCCGGGCCTGCCTGGAGCCTGGGGCAGGGTGACCAGCACAGGTTTGTCTGGGACTCAGGAGTTTCCCAGGACGCAGGACTCATATCTGAAGGTCCCAAACAAATGTCAGTCAACCTATCTGGGGGCCAGGAGTGCCGTGGCCCCCCCAAAAAAACTTCTGGCCACAGGATGAGGAGCTAGTCAACAGGCAGGCGTGAGGCATGATTGCTCTCCAGACCCACACCTCAGACCCTGTGGCTGCAGCTTGGGGCCTCGACAGAGCCTGCGTGAGTGTGTGTGCGTGTGTCTCTGCACATCTACACGTATGTTTATCTGTGTGTGTGGACATGGCCGTGTGCACATACCTGCGTGCCCGCATGTGCATATTTCAGCAACCTTTATCTCTGGAGACCATCGAGGGGGCTGGCCACCCAGCCCTTTCACCCTGAGCTTTCCTGAACTCCACCCCAGGGAGGGGGCAGGTCTCTTCCAAGGAGAGGCACGCCCGCCCGTGACATCCCTGCCTTATCTCAGTGCCCACTCTGGCTTTGCCTGTAGCTCCCGCTCTCCTCCTGACACGCTGAATTATGAGCCCACCCCAAGCCCCTCCAGCACACCAGGATCACTCTCGGTTGGGAAGTGGGCGGCACCTTATTGGAATAACCTTTCAGCTTTCATCTGCTGCAGCTAGTCCCCCGAANGCCCGCCCGTGACATCCCTGCCTTATCTCAGTGCCCACTCTGGCTTTGCCTGTAGCTCCCGCTCTCCTCCTGACACGCTGAATTATGAGCCCACCCCAAGCCCCTCCAGCACACCAGGATCACTCTCGACTGGGAAGTGGGCGGCACCTTATTGGAATAACCTTTCAGCTTTCATCTGCTGCAGCTAGTCCCCCGAGTGGGCCTGGCCAGGAATGCCGAGCTAATTGGGCCGCCAAGCTCTCAGGAGGCCTTGTTGGAGCAAACTCAGCCTCCTCTCTCTTCTGCCTAACTGTGTCTATCACCTCCTCACTGCGGGGGTCCCTGCGTGAGATGGAGAGGTTGGGGGGGGCAGGTACACTGCAGGCCGGCACAGGCAGCTCTGTGTCCATGAACTGCCTGGGCCTGGGACCACTCCCAAAGGCAGCACATTTCAGCTGGACGAGCTCAGACAGGTCACTAAACCTCCATAGCCTCAGTTTCTCAGTCCGAGAATGGGGACTTAGAGCACCTGCCTTCTTGNACAGGCAGCTCTGTGTCCATGAACTGCCTGGGCCTGGGACCACTCCCAAAGGCAGCACATTTCAGCTGGACGAGCTCAGACAGGTCACTAAACCTCCATAGCCTCAGTTTCTCAGTCCGAGAATGGGGACTTAGAGCACCTGCCTTCTTGGGTGTTGGCAGCACTCATTGAGGCTGTGCTCTGAACTGGTACCCAGACTGGCTGCAGGGTGGGGCATCCCCAAGGCTGAGGGCTGCATTACCATTACCGCCACTCCATCACAGGAAGCCGCTACCTCCCCAACTCCATCCTGTGGACCCTGGCTTTCACCCCTCCCACCCTGGCACTCCCAGACCCCAGAGGCCTGGCAGAGGGACCTGATGGATTAGATTCCAAGCCAGGGCTTAACCTCAAGTTCCTGCCAGGTCTTGGCTGCCCCAGGACATAGCAGGTGGGAGGACGAGGTCTTGACCTTTGTACTTGGGTCTCTTTCCCAGTCCATCCCCCCCAACACTGCCAGCTCTCTGCACAAAGCCCTGGTCATATGAGCTCTATCTTCACTTTGCAAAGCTGCGCTGGGGCTTATAATATGTGTTCACTGCTTCTCAAATTTGCTTCTCAGTCTGTGGGCCCCAGAACCTGGGCTGTGGCCACCAGGACTCCAAGGCTGGGGACAAAGGCCTCTGAAAGCCAGCCCTTCCCAGGGGCTTCAGAGAAGGTTCTGGGCCCTCTCTACTCCATCTGGAACCAACTGTCTGTCCCCACAAACCCTAGAAAACTATAGGCCCACCTGGAACCAGACAGGCCCCCTGACATCCGCATGGTGTGATTACTGGGGCTGGGAACCTCTGCGGGGATGGGACAGTCCTCAGGGGCAAGTGTCCATTCAGATGCCTTCCTAGGGGGCTCCTGAGGGTGTGTGAGAGAGGGGAGTTGGGGGAGTTCTCTACCAACCCCTGAAGGAAAACAGAAGATGGAACCCAGCCTTTGAGAAGCAGGTGCAGAGCTCTCCACCCGGGCCCCTCATTCTGAGTCCCTGGAGCAGCCACTCCTTCCTTGCTGTTTATGAAAAGCCTTCAGAACTCACGTCGTGTTTATCAATCACCCCATTCTGAATCTACCTTCCAGTTCTTTCATTCATGTGAGGAACAGCTCTGCGCTTGATGCTACAGCAGTAAGAACCATGACTCCTTCCCTTGTGGAGCTTACAGTCTAGGGGGAGAGGATGTAAACCACCAGAGATGCCCAAACTGACACAGAGTGGTAGGCACTGGGGACACAGGAAGGGGGCTTAAGATAGCTGAATGAATGAATGGCCTCTCTGAGCAGTGGGTGACACTTGGGTTGACATCTAATATTAAGAAGGAGCTTTCCAGGCAGTGGGAACTAGAGGTGCATAGGTCCTGGGGCAGAACTGGTGTGGATGAGAGGGATATGTGATGGGGTCAAAAAAAGGCTTTAAAAGGCTCAGTCAAGAGTTTAGTTCTGGGACTTCCCTGATGGCACTGTGGATAAGAATCCACCTGCCAATCCAAGGGACATGGGTTTGATCCCTTGTCGGGGAAGATCCCACAGGCTGCGAAGCAACTGAGTCTGTGTGCCACAGCTATTGAGCCTGTGCTCTAGAGCCTGGGAGCTGTAACTAGTGAAGCCTGCGTAACCTAGAGCCTGTGCTCCGCAACTACGGAGCCCACGTGCTGCCACTGCTGAAGCCTGTGCGCCTACAGCCAGGTTCCGAAACAAGAGAAGCCGAGGCAATGAGAGGCCGGTGCCCCACACTGAAGAGCAGGCCCAGCTTGTCGCAACTAGAGGAAGCTGGCACACAGCAATGAAGCCATAAATAAACAGAGTGTGGATCTGATTCTGTTTCTGGCAGGAAACTGAAGTACTAGCAACCTGATCAGATTTGGGGGGATCATGGGTGTGGGAGCAAGAAGGGAGGCAGGGAGGTCTATGGCTGTCATCCATGAGAGACATGGAGGATTCAGAAGGGGTAGAGGCCATGGAGAGAGATAGCAGTGGACAGGCTGAGAAACATCTGGGTTGCAGAACTGACAGGACATACGGATGGACCGTTGTGAGGGAGACAGGAGGCTGCAGAGGGTAAGAGCAGGGAGGAGCCTAGGAAAACAGGCTGCAGGGCCGCGAAGAGCTCCGCTTAGGATGAACAAAGTCATAAGTCTTATAGAGATGATTAGCTGGAAGCTGGTTGTACAAAACTGAAGCCCAGAGGTGAGAAGCACACTTGGGAGGCATCGGCGTAGAGATGGTATTTCCATCCATGGGAATGGATGAGGTCACCTCTGAGAGTCAAGAGANAGGGCCGCGAAGAGCTCCGCTTAGGATGAACAAAGTCATAAGTCTTATAGAGATGATTAGCTGGAAGCTGGTTGTACAAAACTGAAGCCCAGAGGTGAGAAGCACACTTGGGAGGCATCGGCGTAGAGATGGTATTTCCATCCATGGGAATGGATGAGGTCACCTCTGAGAGTCAAGAGAGAAGTTAAGAGTCAAGACTTCCCTGGCAGTACAGTGGTTAAGACGCTGCACTTCCAGTGCAAAGGGTGTGGGTTCAATCCCTGGTCAGGGAAGTTCCACACGATGCATGGCACAGCCAAAAAAAAAAAGAGAGAGAGTGCAAGAAGATAAAGGATTGAGGGCTCTGGCAACACAGCAGAAGGTGTGTAAAGGAGAAGGAATGGGTGGTGAGGTCAAAGGAAAGCCAGAAAGTGTGGCGCGACCAAAGCCAAGAGTGTTTCGAGAAGGAAGGAGGAATCAGTCGTGATGAGAGTGGCTGAGAGTTTCTGTGAGGACTGGAGAGTGTATTTGACAACGTGGAGGTAGTGCGTGATGCTGGAAAGTTCACTGCTGGTAGAAAGGAGGGGGCAGGAGGCACGTGGGAGTGGGATGAAGAGTGAATGGGAGCTGAGGAGGGGAGACAGCACTGTATCAGTCAGGACATGCTGGGGCACGCTGATGTGACAAGGGACCCAGAATCTCCACGGCCACAACAACAAAGACTGGCTTCTCGCTCAGGCAGGGCAGCTGCCACTCTGCTCAGGGACACGAGGGAGAGCTTACCCTCCACCCAGGACACTGCTGGTCTCCTGGCAGAGGGGACAGAGGACTGGCATGTGGGGCTTTCGGTTCACGCTTCACTGGTCAAGGTCCTTCAGAGGGCCTAGCCTGTCATCGGTAGGAGAGGGATGAAGGCTCCCAAGGGACTCCGGGATCAGCAGCTGGGAGCACCCAGAGGCCACTCACTAGGGAAGCTTGGCTGTGAAGGGAGCAGAGTCTGGGCAGGACCCGAAGGGGTGTAGGGTCCAGGGAGGTTGTTTGTTTCCTAAGATGGAAGAAGTCTGTTTACATGTTCCTGGGGGTGATCCAGGAGGAAAGGGAGAGAGAAACTGATGCCTTAGGAGTGAGAGGACCAAAGAGACCAAGATCCAGAGGTCCAAAGAACACCTCTGGCGCCAGGTGTTCCTTCTGAAGAGAGGAGGATGTGTTAGCTTCTAAGGGCTTCTATTTTCTCTTGGAAGTGAGTGGGGTCATCAGCTGANGACTCCCTAGGCACAGCCCTGGGATCTTCTCTCTTCCATACCCACATCCATCCCCAGGGGAGCACACCCAGGCTCAGGTTTTGAATACTGTCTCCATGGGGATGAAGATCAGACATGTGTCTCAGTCCTGAACTCCAGTCCAGCCCACCCAACGGCTCCCCTGACATTGCGCATGGATATCTAATAAGCCGCTCAAACTCTGAGTGCCCCAACCCTGCACAGGCTTCCTCATCTCAGTAAACGCCAACCCCATCCTTTTAGTTGTTCAAGTTGAAACTCTAAATGGCATTCTCCATTCTTCCCTAGCCCTCAGTCTCTTTCCCTTTAATCTATCAAGTCCCACTAGTTCTACCTTCAAAATAAATCCTAAGTCGGTTCTCATCACTCCATCCTCATCGCCTGCACTCTGTCCCAGGCCACCATCATCTCTCCCCCGGACCCTAGCAGCAGCCTCTCCGCCCAATCTCCCTGCTTTTATTTAGGTCCCATCACCACCCACGGCCCACACACAGCCACCAGCATCTTTAAAAATGGTAAGTGCTATCTTGTTCCTTTCCTGCTTGAAGACTTCCCAGTGGCTCCCCCACTGCACCAGAATAAAATGCAAGCTGCTTACCAACCCAGTGCTTCCTCATGACCGGCTCTCGTCACATCTCCAGCCCCATCCTTACCATTTTTCTCACACTGGCCTTTCGGTACCTAGAATACAGCAAGCTCATTCTTTTTCTTTTTAATATATTTATTTATTTGGCTGCGCTGGGTCTTATTTGTGGCACGTGGGATCTTTGATCTTCTTTGCGGCACGCAGGCTTTTAGTTGTGGCATGTGGAATCTAGTTCCCTGACCAGGGATCAAACCTGGGCCCCTTACACTGAGAGCTTAGAGTCTTAGCCACTGCCACTGGACCACCAAGGAAGTCCCAGCAAGCTCATTCTTTTCATCATCCCCAAAGAAAACCCCATAACCATTAGCAGTCATTCCCATCCTGCCTCCCTGCTCCCCCCACACCCCCGCCCCAGCCTCTGGCAACCATTAATCTGCTTTCCATCTCTGATTTGCCTATACCGGAAGTTTCATACAAATGGAATGATACAATATGTTTGCCTTGGCGTTTTAGTGCTGACTATTCCTGCCCCAGGCCCTTGTGGGACCACCTCCCTCTCGGCACTCAAGCCACAGCTCCAGCATCACCTCTTTGTCTAAAGCAGAAGCCTCCGCCCACCCCAGGCCCTCTTGATTGCAGAAGTACATTGCACTATTGCCCTCTTGGCCCTCTTACTTAATTATTTGTTTACATGTTTATTGTCTTTCCTCTCATCTGCGTGTTCCCTGTCATGTCCCAACCCCTAGGACAGTGCCAGGCACCTGGGAGGCACTCAACAATTATTTGTGGATTGAGTGACCGAGGGCAGCATCAGTGCCATGATGGAGCATTGAAAGTGCTCTTAGAGACATGGGTGAGGGTTGGAGCCAGTTGTGCTGCCAGGGAGTGGAGGGGTCACAGTGGAAAGGCTGCCTCCAAGGGCGAGTAGAAGCTCCCCCTGGCCTTTGTGTTAGGTGGAAGGAACCGCCACGGTCAAAGGCCTAGAGGCAAGAGACAGCCTGTCTGGTTTGGAGTCCATGATATCTCCTCTGGTTTGCAATTGGTCCCCTAGTTCATCGGTCCCCAGCCTTTTTGGCACCAGGGACTGCTTTCATGGAAGACAGTTATTCTCTGGACCAGAGTGCAGAGGATGACTTTGGGATGATTCAAACACATTACATTTATTGTACTTTATTTCTAATCCAGCACCACCACCGACCTGATAGGAGGTACCTGTCTGCAGCCCACAGGTTGGGGGCTCCTGCCCTAACTCTTTCATTAGCTTCCCACAATGAGGAGACACAGATATGTCTAGGAGTTGGGTTTGATACAAGATGCAAGGTACTGAGGAGAAAGAAAAGATGGAGTCTTCTTCATGTTTCTTCTCCCCCAGCCTGGTCCTGGCATGGGCTGGACACCCGCACAGATGCAGAGAAAAACAGACCGGTTCCAAGTTTTCTGATTCTGAGTCATTCGCAGCTACCTTTCAGAGACATAGGAAGGTGGGAGGAGATGGCGATGTATATTACAGACACTTGCAACTGCGTTTTGAAGATGGGGCTGAGCCAATGGCCCCTCTGGGCGCTGGACTGTCTGTGAGTTCCACATCCTTTATTTCTCCTGATCCAATCAAGCCCTGCCAACCTAGGCCCTGTGGCTCTGGGAGTCCAACTGGGCTCCCAGGAGGAGAGGCCCTTCCCCAAAGCCAGGAGGCTCAGGAGGGCAAATTCAATTGTGTGCAAGGCAGGAACCATTAACCTGTCTGTGGACTGCAGTCCCCCCAGCCTTTCTCCGCTTGGCCAGCCAGGCCTGTTCAGGCTGGCTCTGCCAAAAAACAGCCTCCCACCATCCCGAAGGCCCCCTGCTGCCCCAGGGCTGTGCGAAACCTTTCCTGTCCCTTGGTGCCCCATAGCTCCCATCACCCCTGCCTCTAAGATCAGAGCAGGTTCTGAGCTAAGAAGAAAAACCAATCCATGTGGAACTCACTCCGTAGTCAGAGGCAAGCCTGTATCTTGGTGCTTCCTGCCCCTCAAACTTCCAGGTGGAATCTGCCCTTGTGTGTGTGTGCTCCGTCACGTCCAGCTCTTTGCGACCCCACAGACTGTAGCCCACCAGGCTCCTCTGTCCATGGGGACTCTCCAGGCAAGAATACTGGAGTGGGTTGCCGTGCCCTCCTCCTGGGGATCTTCCTGATCCAGGGATCGAGCTCAAGTCTCTCACATCTCCTGCATTGGCAGGCTGGTTCTTCACCACTAGTGCCACCTGGGAAGCCCATCTTGGCAGGGATACCCAGCGCATCGTGTGGGAGGGCGGGCTGGGAGCACTCTGAGTGGGTCTGCCCGCCCCTCGAGGGTGCAGAGGAATTAGCTCAGAGCAGGGCTGGCCTGCACCTCTCCCAGGTGGCTCTCCTGAAAACTCCGGGCCCCTCTCAGCCCAACCTCAGGCCTTGGCAGGCCTTCCTGCCCACTGCCCTGCCAGCCACACACCCAGTCCACACTCCAGAAAGTCTGGCCCCTCTACTCCACGATTTTCCGCCCTCACCTGGACTCAGTTTATCAAATGGCTGCATGCCACCATGGATGATTGTGGCTTCTGTCTTTCCCCCACCCCAGAAACACACAACTTGCTCGCTTTCTTGTTTCAAAGCCCAGAGTACCCTTTCAGGCTCTCCACTAAATCTGCTGCTTTCTGTTCAGGATCGGGCCAGCTTATTTAGGCAGCTGGAACGAAGAACAAATCAGGAGCATCTCCAGAGCTAATGAATGATCCGAGTCTTCGGCTCAGGTCAGCAGCCCCCCGCCAGCCTCCTGGGTCCTCTGTGATGGCTCATTATTCCAATATTCCCAGGAGACAGACGGAATTTTCCCCAACATTGCCTAATTACATTCCGGCTCTACGTGACTCTGACATGTGTGCAAGCTCGCACCATTCCCCACACGACGCAGACCAGAGCATCCCTGCAGAGGGCGCGGACGGGATGTTTTCATCTCGAGGTGTGTGCTGAGAGCTGTTACCTGGGGAGGCTCAGGGATGATACCTCCCCCGCTCTCCTGTCAAGAGCAAGCCCCATCCCAGGTGACAGAGAACCAGCCGCAGAGCTACAGACAGAAGGGACTTCAAAGGGAGGACAGCTGTAGGGAGGGGACGTGTGTTTCCTAAGGGTCTGCTGCAGAGGATTGGAGATGGCTCTGATGTGGAGTCTTGGGAGCACTCATACACAGGGCCCTCCTGGTCTTGAGTCCCTCAGGGTGCCATGTTGAGCTTCTCAGTGTGCTCCCAGCCTGGGAGGGTCCCTGGGACAGAAGAGGGCAGGCTCTGTCTTCTGGGGCCCTGTCTGTGTGGCCCCAAGGCCTGGGGACAGCCCAGACTCACTAACAGAGCCAAAGGACACGGAGGTGGGTGCGGAGGCTCCTGGAGGACAGAGCAGCCTCCTTTGCGCCTCTGTTCTGTTCCTCCAGCTTCTGCTCCATCACCCGGGGATGTAGGCTGGACTGAAGGTCTTCTGCCCCCTAGCCTCACTCCATGCAACCTTCACAGCCTCCTTTCCCGTTCTCCTCAGTGGCCTTTCCAAACCTTTCCACTCTCCCTAAATTGCTACCCTTGGCCTCCGGGCCTGCCTCCTCACCGTCTCAGCACCCTTCCTCAGCAGACCTCCTGCTGAGGTTGGCTCTGGTCTGCCCTCTCACCTCTCCTCACCCCAAGGTTTCAGTGCAAATGTCTGTGCTGTGCTCAGTTGCTTCAGTTGTGTCCGACTCTTTGTGACCCTGTGAACTATAGCCCCCCAGCCTCCGCTGTCCATGGGTTCTCCAAACAGGAATACTGGAGTGGGTTGCCGTGCCCCTCTCCAGGGGATCTTCTCCACCCAGGGATCGAACCTGCGTCTCTTAGGTCTCCTGCATTGGCAGGCAGGTTCTTTATGACTAGTGCCACCTGGGAAATGTCTCCTGGGGCCAAACAGGAAACACAAAATGTGAGAAGGGCAGGTAGGATGAACGGGTGGCCACCTGGAAGCCAGGCCCATCTGGAGAAGCCCAGGCTCCAACCCCTGCTGCCTGTGGAAAGAAGAGGAGGGGAGGGCTTTGCTTTTTCCGGACAGTGGGAATGAGTTTCCACATGTCATTGTTTAGCAGCAAATTCCACCCAAAACAAAACACGCTGTGGGCCAGCGCAACCCCACCTGCAGCCCGATTTGGCCCGAGGCCGTGGTTTCTGACAGCTGCCTCCTTGTTTGGTGTGTGCCCTCTCAGCATCTCCAGTTCCCTGCCCCCACTATTGACTGCTCCCTCTCTGCCTCGAGACTCACTCTAGCCTCTCCCATTGAACAGCAAACCCTGCCAGACCAACATCGCCCTGCGGCCACCGCCTCTCTCCTCCCGACTCAGGCCAGTCAGAGGGAAACCACGTGAAAAGTCTCTCTCCTTGCAGTCAGCCCACTTCCTCTCACTTCCAGCCCCTGCCCTGGGATTCCACCTGCTTCTCACACACAAACTCCCTGCTTCTGCCCAAATCCAACCGTTTTCAGTCTCTCTCTTGGATCAATTGCCCCTTGAAATCTCCTCCGCCCCCAACTTCCTCAACACAGCTCTCGCCAGGGTCGATACCACTTGGGTCTACTCGGGACATTCCTTCTCAGCCCCTGCCACGTGCACCTCTTCCTCTTCCCATTCTATCCGCAGTCCTTGTGGGGCCACCAGAACCCACACAAATTCATCCCCCGCTTAGCTCACTCCTAGCTCCAAATCCAAATCTCCAAAGGCTCCGCGCACGTCCCGTGGGATCACCCAGACTCTTCCTACTCAGCATTCCCCAAACGCGTATCACCCCCCTCCAAACCTCCTCCCCTCTCCCTGAGTCACCTTCTCAGTGACCACTGACGCCTCAGTCTGCACAATACCTGGACTCTGCATTTCTTCTCTTCTCTTCCCTTTGTCCCGTTCACCCCTGTAGCTTCCACTTTCAAAACTCCTTCCCAAGAGAGCAGCTGCCTGCTCATCTGCCTTCATCCTTTCTCCTTTCCAGCTGCTCCTTCTGACCCTATCACTCCAATGGCTGTGACCTTCTTTGTCCAGTGCCCTGGATCCTNGTCCCGTTCACCCCTGTAGCTTCCACTTTCAAAACTCCTTCCCAAGAGAGCAGCTGCCTGCTCATCTGCCTTCATCCTTTCTCCTTTCCAGCTGCTCCTTCTGACCCTATCACTCCAATGGCTGTGACCTTCTTTGTCCAGTGCCCTGGATCCTAAGCCAGCATTCAGCTCCTGTCACAAGCCCAACCTGGTCCACCTGGCGCAGCGTCTCCCCCATCTCCAGGCCTTGGGTCACGCTCCCCTCGCCTTGAGATGTCCCTTCTTCCCTCATCTACCTGCGAGTTCTCACCTGTTCTTCAAACTTAGTGCAAGCTAAGTGTGATTTTCCTTTTTTTGGGCTCGCCTAGAAAGCTCTGTTCATTCCACATGGCTTCACTATCATCAGTTCACTTGCAGGAATCTGTTGTCATATGAGAGACTGAATATACAAACAGGTGCCAAACCATATAGAAAAATAGAACTTGACACTTAGTCTGCAGTAACCAGCCCAGGAAACTGTCCCCTTACGTACAGTAACCAGCCCAAGAAGGCAGCCTGCTACCAACAAGTCAGACTTGTAGGAAATCAGTCCACATCTCTAGCAAACAGTCCAGGGAGCCAAACAATAACCCCTGTGACAATCAGCCCCAACTGGCAAGAACTTGACTAGCTTCCCTAATTTTTGTCCCCACTTGCAACTTAAGGTCAAGCAGGGAAAACCAAATATGTTCCTAACCACACATAGAGGATACCCTACTTCTTTTTTAAAAAAATATTTATTTATTAGGAGCTGCACTGGGTCTTTGTTGCTGCTCCACACTTTCTCTAGCTGCGGTGAGCAGGGGCTACTCTCTAGTTGCAGTGTGCAGGCTTCTCTTTGTGGTCAGTGGCTTCTCTGTTTGCAGAGCATGGGCTCTGGAGCTCTCAGGCTTCAGTAGTTGTGGCATACAGGCTTAGCTGCCCCGAGGTACGTGGAATCCTCCCTCCAGACCATGGATTGAACATGTATCTCTTGAACTGACAGGTGGACTCTTAAGCACTAGACCATCAGGGAAGTCCAAGGATGCCCTACTTCTAATGAGTCCATCCCTAGCTTCCCCAGGCCAATCAGGGCACAACTGAGGCCTTCCTTTTTTTCCACTCTAAAACTTTCCCACTCCTCTGCCTGCCTCAGACTCTCTGCCAAAACGTAAGTGATTGTTACTTCAAAAAACAAGCTCTGAATAAACTGCCTTTACACGTTCTCATTCAGTTGGTCCATTTATTTCCACATGTGTAATAAACTATCCCAAACTTGAGCCATTAAAACAAAACTCATGACCTTGTGGCTCTGTGGGCTGAATGGGCTCTGTGGGATGGTTATTCTGTTGTTCTCACTCAGGGTATCTCTTGTGCTTGCAGACAGATGGTGGGGAGCCCTGAGTCCTCTGGGCTCAGAACTAAGAAACTGGGACTCTTGAACCCCTCTCTCCTTCTCCATATGGTCTTGGGGCTTTTCCTCTCAATGTGGTCACTGCCTATGATCTCTCCAGAGGAACCTGGGGAGCCAGACTTCTTACACCATGGCTCAGACCTCCCAAAAGGACTTGGGAAAGTGAAGATGCTGGCTTTGATCAAGAACTGGGGATGGGAATTGGCACAGCTTCACTTCCACTGCATCTGACTGGTTAAAGCCAGTTGTGTACCAGCCCGATTCCATGTGGGAAGGGACCCTTCCAGGCTATGATGACAGGAGGCACGGGGGCCACCTTTGGAGACTGGCTTCCACACATCTTCCCTCTCACTGACGTTGTTCTTAGTCTCTGGGTGTTGGCATTGAGCAGGGTCTTGGCTGAATCAGGGCTCAGCAAGGCTTGACAATTGGGTCTGAACCGACAGAGGGTTGGCGAGTCCAAGAGATGAACAGAAAGGCTCCGCACTGGAGGCCCTGCCCCCAGGCCCACACCACCATATGTCTTCACATAAACACTGCTCTCTGCTGCTCAGCACATCGCTATTTTTAAACCTCTCAAGCAGTGAGTGGTGCTTAACATTTTTTGAATCAGGGACCCCTTAGGGAACCTCATGAAAGCTGCAGGAGACCCTCTCGCTGGAGAAGTCACTCACAGTTCTGTAGCGTATTAATGATAGCTGCCCTTTACTGAGATCTTTAGAGCAAGCCAGTGACTGTATACCATGCAGCATGTCCATGATCTGGACTCATTACTCCAAACATACTGCAGGCTAAATACTACCATTTAGCTCCACTTCATAGAGGAGAAAGCCGAGACTCAAAAAGGCTGAGGAGTGGGACTTCCCTGCTGGTTCATTGGCTAAGACTCTGAGCTCCTAATGCAAGGGGCCTGGGTTCAGTCCCTGGTCAAGGAACTAGATCCCACATGCTGCAACCAAGCCCAGTGCTGTCAAATAAATAAAAACAAACACTAATATTTTAAAAAAAGCATTCTGGAGAAGGAAATGGCAATCCACTTCAATATTCTTGCTTGAAAAATCCCATGGACAGAGGAGCCTGGTGGGCTACAGTCCATGGGGTCACAAAGAGTCGGACATCTGAGTGAGTGAGTGCGCGCATATTAATTCCTACTTATAGATGCTTTATGCCTTTCAAAACTAAAGCCTCCTCTTAACAAGAAAAACTTCACAGACCCCTGTGGTAATTGTGTGCTTTAGTCCCTGATTAGAAAAAATGGACAGTGACAAGAAGCAACTACTCAGACATTTGCAAATGAGAACTATTTCATCATCTGGAAGAGATCAACACTTATTTGAAAACAGTAGCCTAGTAAGAACCTGCTGTATGGTGCAGGGACCTCTGTTCAATGCTCTGTACTGACTTAGATGGGAAAGGAATCTAAAAAGAGTGTGTGTACGTATATGTGGCACTGATTCACTTTGCTGTGCAGTAAAAGCTAACACAACATTGTGGACCAACTATACTCCAGTAAAAATTAACTGGGAAGAAAGAAAGGTTAAGGAGTAACTAGAAAACAACACTAGAACTCAGTGCAGGAAGGTCTGAAGACAAAGCCCAGACCCTTCAACCACTGCACCCTACAGTTTCAGGGTTTCTGGGATGCTCTGAGTCCATCTGGGAAGAATCCCTTCTCTAAGGGCTCCCAAAGTCCTACTTCCTGATCTAAATACCCTACCTGTATTTAAGGCTCTGAATAAGCCAGACCCACTCCTTGCTTCCCCCTTCACACCCCCAACACCTGGATTTCCGGTTACTCTTAGGCCACACTTAACTGCTGCCTCAGCCTGGCTACCCCAGACTCTGAGTTGGCCTCCCTTGAAATGCCCTCTCCACACTCGGTCCTCACCCAAAGGTCAAGTCCCCTTCTCCCAAGAGCTTTCCTTGACAGCCTGCCCTGGACTAGTGCTGGCTTATCCCTCTCCCACTTGGGGCTCTCATCACTTCCTGAGTAACTGCTATTTTCCCAACTTAGCTCTGATCCTCTTGAGAGCAGAGACCCATCCTCCCTGTCTTTCTCACCTTCCTAGATAAATACTTTCATAAACACTAACGGTTCACAGACTCCTCACCAGGTCCATTTCCTCTGCTCTCCTTTTGATTCCTGGACCCTCAACCCCAAAGGCTAAATGAGACTCCAGAGTAAACCAGGTCAGAGAGGCGCTGCCTAGACCCAGACATGTTTCCTTTACACAGAGAAGCAGCTGCTGAAATACAGTTTTAGAACCCAGTCCAAGGTCCAACCCACACCTGGCTGCTCCAGCAGGAATATCTGGTGTCATCTGTTTCTTTCTTTTGCATTCTCAGGGGACACTATATTGCATGAAACCTGTGACTGTTTTGTTTCCTGATAACAATAAATAAAGACTGAAAAGAATGTGCATGTATCAGTTGGATGCACAGCTTCTATGGAGCAAACAGGACAAAAGAAACATCAGCTTCTTGGACTTCTCTGGTGGTCCAGTGGTTAAGAATCCACCTGCGAAGGCAGGAGACACGGGTTCAATCCCTAGTTGGCGAAGATCCCACATGCCTCAGAGCACCTAAGCCCGTGCACCAGAACTCCTGAAGCCCATGCATTCTTCAGCCCATGCTCTGCACGAGAAGCCACTGCATTGAGAAGTCTGTGCGCTGCAACTAGAGAACAGCCCCCGCTCACCACAACTAGAGAAAAGCCTGCACAGCAACAAGACCCAGCACAGCCAGAATTAGAAAAACAAATAAAATTTAAAAAGAAAGAAATACCAGCTTCCCAAGTTCCATGAGAGTCTGCTCTCCTGGTGCCCCACTCCTAAACCAGGCAATCGGTCAATAGGCCCTGGGTTGTGGATGGAAAGCTGACAGCAGGATGTAAGACCACCACAGGCAGAAGATCAGGACAGACAACTGCCAAGGACAGAGATGACTGACCAGCCTCCCCACACACCATTTCTGTCCCCTAAAGTTACTGTCCTCCAAGCCCTGGGTCAAGCACTTTGCACTCATTACAACCACACGAGCAAACTGCTGAATAATAAAGTTCATTTTATAGGTGAGAGAACCAAAGCTCCAAGAGGTAAATGACATGCCCAGGACCACTGAGTCCATCGGGTGCCATTAGGTATTCTGAGGATAGTTCAGTAAAGGGACAATTGACCAAGGTATGGGCAGGGCCTAGGCAATCCTCAGGGATAGCAAATAGCAGGCCAGGAACCACCAGCGTCACCACCCCTAGGCCTGAAGAGGGGCAAAGGGAAGGGGATTGAAAGTCAACCCAGAACACAGAAGCTGTGTGAGGAGGGCACGAGCCGAGACATTCGGTCAGGGATGAGGCTAAATACCCAGCAAGCACTTTCCTCCCGGCCTCTAATTGCCTTCCTTCCGCATGCTACCTGTTGGCTGGGCAGGAGGTCACAGTTGGGAACAAATAGGTCAGACTCCAGGGGTGGGGTGGGGGAAGGACTAGCACCTTCACCCTCTGGAAAGGGGCACATTTCTATGGAGTGGAGGCCAAAGAGGCCCAGAGGGGCTTGTGCACAAGTCTGGGGTCCTGCACTGCCCTGGGTGTTGGCACTCCCATTAACTCCAAGCATTGAGGTCTCACCCCTCATTTGTTCCCCACATGGTCCAGAGCCCAAAATGAACCTTCTAGATCTTTGAGAAAATACGGTGCGGGAGGTTTGAGAAGTCCCCAGCAGAGGGGAGCTGTGGTTTTACAATTAACCTAAAAGCCTCTTATTAGCATCTTGGCCTAAAAGTCTCCAAACACCCACGCAGAAACGGGTCTTCCCCCACACCGCCTGGCTTTCAGCTTTCAGGTAAAGAGAGGGTTTCAGCAGATATGTGGGCTGAGGCTCTGCAGTTCAGCACAGCCCCTTTGGGGGTGGGGGTGGGACCAGGCTGCACCCCTGTGACAGGAGGCTCAGGGCGGGATAACATCACATCAGCTCATCAAACCCTCCTTCATTTGCAGATTTATTAAATCAAGAGCCAATTATGACACAGTTTCTTTCAAGCCATTCTACCTTGCAGGTGTGCAAAATTTAACTGAGATAAAGAAAACCATTACAGAGAGAGCACAATCTTCAAAGCCCACCTCTGAGACTAGGAAGAAATAAAAACAGTAGCCCATACAAATATGCAATTAAGTTTGCAAATACTTTGGAGCCAGGAGAAACACCTTCCCTGTGGAGAGCAGGTCTTTAAGGCAATTTTTTTAAACTCTATTCAACACTTACTCAGAGTGCCTTTTAAAAAATAACATATGATTTTCTTCTCTCTCCAAAGGCTCCCTTATTCTTTCTCTTCCAGGTAAGAATGAGCCAGCTCTGGAGTGAGAAAAGCAGTTGTTCATATTGATAGGGGATGATGGACTATGTTTCAGGGGAGGTAGAGAAGAAAGACAAACAAACATCCTTGGCCAGGGAGTAGGGTTTTGCTGAGGTGTAGGGAGGCCCAGAGCCTAGGGGCTGGGCCTGGGGGTCTTCACCCACCAACAGAAGGCCACAGTTCCAGATATCAAGACTCAGCTCAGAGGAAGTGTCTATCCATAGCCTGGCCTGGGCTCCACAAATGCTCAGTTTCCCCAGGTCGGGATTTGATTCCCCTTGAGAGGCAGAAGGCTTGTTTCTGCTATAGTGTTCACTAAGTATTAGATTCATTTTTCTACATGAAGTTGTGTGTGTGTGTGCTCAGTTGCAACCAACTCTTTGCGGTCCCTTGGACTGTAGCCTGCCAGGTTCCTCTGTCCATGGGATTCTCCAGGCAAGAACACTGGAGTGGGTTGCCATTTCCTTCTCCAGGGGATCTTCCCAACCCAGGGATCAAACTCACATCTCTTGCATTGCAGGCGCATGAAGCAGAGCTACAAATAGGTATAAGATGGAGTCAGTGCCACAGAGATAGGACTCACATTCTGGCCCTGCCACTCAGCAACAGTGTGACTTTGGGCAAGTGGCTTGGCCTTCTGAGCCTCAGTTCCCTGAGCTGTAAAATGAGACACTTCATAGGGCTGTTGGCTGAATATGTGGTTTAACTATATGAGCACCTAAAAGGTTATATGTCCTGGACTCAGGAAAAAACTACTGCATCTGAGGCTCAAAGCATTGTCCTAATTCTGGAAAGGGCCACCACTCAGTTACCAGGGCAGAGAACCAGAGGTATCACTCTGTAGAGACAGCACAGTTTTTGGATGCTGCTGCTGCTGCTGCTAAGTTGCATCAGTCGTGTCCGAGTCTGTGCGACCCCATAGATGGCAGCACACCAGGCTCCGCCGTCCCTGGGATTCTCCAGGCAAGAATGCTGGAGTGGGCCATTTCCTTCGCCAGTGCATGAAAGTGAAAAGTGAAAGTGAAGTCACTCAGTCATATCTGACTCTTCACAACCCCATGGACTGCAGCCTACCAGGCTCCTCTGTCCATGGGATTTTCCAGGCAAGAGTACTGGAGTGGGTTGCCATTGCCTTCTCCTAGTTTTTGGATGGGACTCAGCTTTTGTTTTTTGGCTGTGCCTGGTCTTAGTTGCGGCACATGGGATCTTTGATCTTCATCGCAGGGATCTTTAGTTTCAAGATGCAAACTCTTAGTTGTTGCCTGTTGGATCTAGTTCCCTGACCAGGGATTGAACCTGGGCCTTGGGAGCCTTGGGAGCAAAGAGTCCCAGCCACTGGACCACCAAGGACTCACCTTTGAAACTTAGTTCATAATTTAGTGTCTATATGTCCCTTGGCCAAAGCCCTTAGCTTCTCTGTATCTCAGTTTCACTGTCTGTGAAATGGGAACATGAATAATATCTGATCAAAAGAGCTAATCCACGTAAAGTGTTTAGCTAGTGTCTGGCACAGAGTAAGCATTAATAAGCATTGTTTTGTTGTCATTATGGTTTTCCCAGATCAGACTCCATGTGCTAAAATTTAATAACATTTTGTTTTCTTGTATTTATTTCTGCAGTTACACTCTATTTATGGCAAGTGCTACTGTCTCCATTTACAGAGGTGTTATCAAGTTTCCCTTTTAAATACATCTATTTAAGCTAAAGTGGGTCAATATACAGAAGAGAAAAGAAATGAAAAATTAGTGCAGGTGGCTCACAGATGGGTGAGACGCTGAGAAGGTGTGAAGCAGAAATTGAAATTTGGGAAACACCCAGATAGTAAGCCGTATGTAAAGCCAGAAGCAGACCCAAGCCATGCCCCCCGCCCACCCCAAGGCCATCCCAAGGTCGTTTGGAGGCCAGCGACCTTGAAGCCTGCTCTTCCCTGCCTTCGGAGTCCTCCCTAGATATGCCACCCTGCCTCAGGCAGAAGTCCCCAGCTCCCCTGAGGATGACTCCCAAAATGAGGGTGCTGTGAGGAGCTCCCAAGGCCCCTTGCATACCTGACTCCTGGGGTGCCCGGGCCCCAAGAGAGAACCATGGAGCCGGAATCTCGGGGCAAATCTGGTGGAAGACCTCCAGGCTAGGGGCTGGGGGCTGAAAACTAGGAGGTTGAGGGGTGTGGTCCCTCTGAGGAGGTAAATCGAATGCCATTTTTCTACAACTTCTAAGGAGAGACTTGGAACAGCCTAGAAAATAAAAACAGAATCCCGGCTCTCGCCGCCGAGGTGTTACAACTCAGTCCCAGTTGCCTGGCAACTCTGCAGGTGTGTGATTGGGTGAGCGGCACTCCCAAGGAGCCAACCAGCGCCCGCCGGGCCGGCCAAGGTGGGAGCCGGTCCGGGAGCAGGCCAGCGGCCGCATCCGCATCCCGCATCCGCTCGCCGCCCGCCGCCCCTCTCCTGCTGCCCCTCCTGCCCACTCCGCGAGAGAGGAATCGCTATGGCCTCTGGGGGTCGCGGTTTGGCCGGCTGCCAGGTACAGGCACCCGTGCTCCGGCCTCCACTGCTGTCTCTAGCCCAGGAAGGGTCACCGATTTCAGAATCCGTGTCCGAGAGCCCTGACCCGCTACAGAGGCCTCCCACCCCAACCCAGCCCAAACCTGGCATTTCAGAGAAACCCGAGAATGAGAACGGGTGGGACCTCCGCCTCCGGGATCTAGGCTCTCTTTTGGAACGTAAATACACCTTCTTCTGTCCCCAGAGAAGGTACTAAGGGAGCGGAAGCTTTCAGAGGAGGGTTTCGGTGGACTTCTTTTGGTTGACTCCGGTCTCCAAGTGGGTTCTCCCAGCACCAACAACCAGTGGGAATAGTGGCTGAGACGGCAGGACTGAAAGGAGGCCTGTATTTGAATTCCAGCTGATGACCAACGGAGCTGTGTAGCCCTGAGCAAGTCACATCGCCTCTCAGTTTTCTGATCTGTAAAACGGGGGAAAATACCTGCTTCCTAGGGCTGCTGTCATGGTTAAGTAATAAACATAGAACATTTAGCATGGTGCTTGACAAATTCTCAGCCCTCAGTTCCAGAAAAATAAATAGTTCCATTAGGGCCTAGAAGCTGGTGCCACCAGGCATGAGTCACTAATGCTGGGGTGCCTCCCACTCAGCACATGGCATTCAAATCCCCACCCCTTTTTCAGTAACCTGTGCAGGTGGCCTCTCAGAGGTGGGTCCCTGTGATGAAAGGTGGGCTGGCTACCCCGCTCCTCATATGGTGGCCCCTCCCAGCCAGCATCCCTGCATTTGCTGCCTCCTGGCACCATTTACAACCACCCTAGAGAAATGCTGAAGAACTTCTCTGGTAACCCAGTGGTTAAGAATCCACCTGCCAATGCAGGGGATACGGGTTCGATCCCTGGTCCAGGAACTAAGATTCCCACACGCCACGCAAGGGGCAACGAAGCCTGTGTGCCACAACTACTGAGTCCACGCTCTAGAGCCACCCCAATGAGAAGCCCATGCATGGCAATGAGAGAGTAGCCCCAACTCGCTACAACTAGAGAAAGCCCACATGCAGCCAGGAAGACTCAGCGCAGCCTAAATGAATAAATAAGAAGGAGTGCTGAGTCAAGGGGCAGGGGGTGGGGGCAATCAAGGCTTCTGCCTGGCTCCACCTGCTGTTTGCTCCATCCGCTCCTGGCTCTGCCTTTTCACTCTCCCTCTTAGGCAGCGCTCTCCACGGGGTCCTCTGCAGCCTGCACTAAGGACTCATTTTCTCAGGGTAGGTGTTTCTCACTTGCAGTTCAGCAGGACTGGGCGCTCCCCACCACCCCCACCAGGAAAGAAAAAGGGGAAGCAGGCCAGTGGAGAGCTCTTCTTTGCGGAGAGTATCACGCCCCCCACACACCAATCCCTCTCTTCATCCTCTACCCTTCATTGCCTTCCATAGACCCCAGGCGGCAAGCGGAGAGGCCAAGTGTGAAAGCGCTCCTGCCGGGCAAGAATGTAGAGAAGGAAATCTCTGAGATTGAGGCAAACCCCATCCCACCTTCTGGGGGGCTCCTGGAAAGACTTGCTGAACCCCAGGGGCTGAAGACCCAGACTTTGTTCACACTCCCCAGCCTGGAGGGGGGTGCCTGCAAATCCCCTACACTCCAAATGCACTTGGTTCAGATGTGTTTTCTTAAAAAGATTAATTCCATGCAGTCCCAGGCAGCCTTTGACACTGATGTTTACATGGGTTTTTTAAAAGCTTCTGATTTTCAGCCAACATATTAACATGTTAACAGTTGTGCTTGACTCTGCTTTGGTGTCTGGGCTTTTTCTCTTGCTTCTTTAGAGTTTTCTATACTTTTTTTTTTCAAATTTTCCACAGATGGCGTGTATTACTTTCATAGCAAAAAATTAAAATAAACAAAAACAAAAGATTAATTAGTGGGCCCTCTCAACAACCTGTTTAAATCCTTATCAGAAGGGTGGCAGAGTTTCCCAGAGGGTGAGAAATGGTCCCTGTCTCTGGATCCACCCTGCTTTCTGAAGCCACACTGGGCAAGAAGGGCAGGGAGGCACTGGTGGGACAAAGTGATCCCAATGATTCTCCTGGGACCCTTTTAGGGAATGGCTGTGGTCCTACCAGGGAGCAAGTGGCCAGCAGGTTTCTGGAAGTCACCTACCCATGGTACCAGGCAGAAATTACCCTCTTAGGAAACTGGCAAATGAAAATTCTGGTTTTCCCTTTGTTCAGCTCTGCACTTCCAGGAGGGCTTCCCAGGTTGTTCAGTGGTAGAGAACCTGCCTGCGAATGCGGGAGACATAGGTTTGATTCCTGGGTCTGGAGGAGGAAATGGCAACCCACTCCAGTATTCTTGCCTGGAAAATTCCATGGACAGAAGAGCAGGGTGGGCTAAACCATCCATGGGGTCGCAGAGTCAGACTTGACTGCGTGACTGGGCACACATGCACGCCATTTCAGAGACATTAGGGAAACTGGCTGCAAGGGCAGGGTAGGGAGATGGGTGTCCATCCCTCATTCCTTCAGCTTCCTAGTTTGCCCATCCTGACCCAGGCCCACCCGAGTTACTGACCCCTTCCAGCTTGGCCTGCTCTAATTTGTTGCAACCAGTACTGCCCAAGGCACTGCCCTGGGAGATCCATCCATGCCTTGGTCTTGACCAGTCTTCTCCCAGGAAGCTCTAGGGCCCAGCAGAAAAGGAGACTTGCCAAGCTGCTAGAGAGAAAAGGGTGGAAACTCCATGGGGGCAGGGACGGCTCTTCCAAAACAATAACAGTAAGTGAAAATTTAGAGCCACTGACCTCAGGGTTAGCACTGTGCTCAGCCCTACATGTGTGAAATTCCTAACCTTCTCAACACTCCAGCAAGGCAGGTGTTATCCATCTTCTAGATGACAAACTGGAAGCACAAAGAGGTTCAGAGGCCTCCACAAAGCCCACAAGTACAAACTGGCAAAGCAAGAGCCAGATCCGGGTCCTCTGGGGTCAGCCTCTTGCTCCCAACAGCATCTTTCTTGCCATCATACCTTCAGTGTCGTGCAAATACAGGTGAATAGATAAGGCAAGAATGGAGGGAAGGGACTTCCCTGGTGGTCCAGTGGCTAAGACTCAGCACTCCCAATGCAGGGCGCCTAGCTTTGATCCCTGGTCAAGGAACTAGATCCTACATGCCTCAACGAAGCATTCATAGGCTGCAAAAATCGAAGATCCCTCATGCTGCACCTAAGATCCAGCACAGCTAAGTAAATAAATATTAAAAAAAAAAAAAAAAAAAAAGATGGAGGGGACTTTCCTGGTAGCCTACTGGTTAAAAATCCATCTGGCAGTGCAGGGGACTATCCCTGGACCAGGAAGATTCCACACCTGCCACAACTACTGAGCCTGTGCTCTGCAATAAGAGAAGCCACTTCCATGGGAAACCTGTGCACTGCAGTGAAGACCAGCCCCTGCTTGCAGTAACTAGAGAAAGCCCTTGCAAAGCAATGAAGACCCGGCACAGTCAAATAAATTAAATTTAATTAATACATTAATTTTATTTAAAAGGATGAAGGTAGCTTCTATGCCCCCTAACCCTCCATCTTCCAAAGGGCCTACCCCAAACCTGGGCCTGAACAAAGCATCATACTCAGCTCATCTCAACAGAAACTAAGGGAAGAGGCCATGCCGCAGACACTGGGACCCCTCCTTGGAGGCCCTGCCCACAGCCCTCTCCTCTTCCTGCACAGAAGCAGACAGCCAGGACCCTTTCTATCTGTGGGGTAACCCTGAAAGTGAAGCCGGGGAGGCCCCACAACTTGCTGAGCTGGGGGAATGCAAGGTGGCTCAGCAGGCAGCAAAGCAAAAGCAGGGGAGCTGCAGTGGCCAGCGGGTCATTATTTACCCATAAACTGGGTCTTCTGTTACTGGGAGCTCCTTGAGGGCAGGCTGATCTTTTCACACATCCATCTCAAGCACCCAGTGGAGCAGCATCCAGAAAACTGGGTCAGTGCCCCTGGGAGGCCACAGACCTTTGGTGGGTGAGCAATGCTGAGACCCCATATTCTCTTGAGGACACTTGTTTAGTAACAACACCAGCAGAGGCAGATTTACAGGGATCCTAACAAAGCATCCACAGTCCTCCCAAGGCCCTGCACCTAGTTCTGTATTCATGACTTATTTTTTTGAATATTTACTTGTTCATTTATTTGGACTTCCCTGGTGGCTCAGTGGTAAAGAGTCCACCTGCCAATGCAGGAGACACAGTTCGATCTCTGGGTCAGGAAGATCTCCTAGAGAAGGAAATGGCAACCCCCTCCAGTATTCTTACCTGGGACACCCCATGGATAGAGAAGCCTGGTGGGCTATAGTCCAAGGGGGTCACTAAAGAGTTGGACATGACTTAGAGATTAGCCACAATGATTTGTTTGTCTGCCTCAGGTCTTAGCTGCAACACATGGGATCTTCATTGTACCATGTGGGATCTTCCTTCAAGGCATGAGGGCTCTAGTTGTGGGTCCCGGAGTGCACAGGCTTAATGGCTGTGGATCGTGGACCTAGTTGCTCCTTGACATGTGAGATCTTATTTCCCCCACCAGGGATCGAACCTGCATCCCCTGCCTTGCAAAGCGGACTCCTAACCACTGGACCACCAGGGAAGTTTCTCATGACTTGTTACACTTTTTCATAAAAAGGGGAGTCTAAGTTGTGTAAACTCCACAAAATCTGGAACCAGCCCAGAATGTCCAAACCTGGAACCCCCCACCCCTGACCATATACACACACCTTACTCCTAGCTGGCACATGTAAGCTGGTTTTCTAGGGAAAGAACAGCAACAACCAGGGTAGAATGAGAAGGGCTGGTGGGGCCCTGAGGCCAAGGAAAACCCCAGATCACAGTCAGCTTTTGGTCATGATCGAAGCTGCGTAGAACATCAAATGTAAGTGGGAGGGTTGGGCGATGCCCCCACCTCCACCCCTCAATAGTCTCAATATCAGAGTCCAAAAAAGCCCTCAATCTTTTTGAATGGGGGAAGCTTTTTAATGTTATATGATTCTCTCTTTTTTTTAAAAAAATTGTTATTCATTTATTTTTGGCTGCCCTGGGTCTTCGTTACTTTGTGCAGGCTTTCTCTAGTTATGGTGAGCAGGGGCTACTCTTTACTGTGGTGTGTGGGCTTCTCACTGTGGTGGCTTCTCTTGTTGCAGAGCACAGGCTCAGTAGTAGTGACACATGGGCTTGGTTGCTCTGCAGCGTGTGGAATCTTCCCGGACCAGGGATTGAACCCATGTCCCCTGCATTGGCAGGCAGATTCTTATCCACTGTGCTACCAGGGAAGTCCTTGAATGGGGCACCTTTTGAGAATCTGATGAAAACTCTGGAGTCATTATGTACTCACACACAAAATAGTGCACATCCTTGCAGGGGGTTATGGCTCCTGAGGCCCATTGGTTGGCCCCGCAGGAGGCAGGGAGGCCCAGGTTGAGGCCCCTGCAATGGAGGCAGTATGATGTGATGATGTACAATGGTGACTGTCAGGAAACTGGGTTCCATCCAGCTTCTGCTACTGCTGATTCTAAGTCACTTCAATTGTGTCCGACTCTGTGCGACCCCATAGATAGCAGCCCACTAGGCTCCTCCGTCCATGGGGTTTTCCAGGCAAGAGTACTGAAGTGGGGTGCCATTGCCTTCTCCGATCCAGCTTCTAAGTCTCTTCAATTCCCCAAACCTCTACTAAACTTTGCATGAGGTGTTCTGTAAATTCCTTCCAGTTCCTTCTAGAATTCTGATTATTTCTGTGACTTTCATCTTCTGCAGGCCTGAGCACTGCCCCAGGCCTTTAGGGGAAAAAAAAAAAGAACCAAACCACCCATTCCATGCAATAAGAACTGTTCATACGTTGCTTGTTTAATTCTCTCAGTTAGTCTATCGAGCAAATATTCTTTGCTCCATTTTACAGACTAAGAAACCCCTCTTTTGGCATGAGGGGTAAAGGAACTCCCCCAAAGTGATGGTAGGTAGTGAGGTTCAGATTTGAACCTGGATCTGCTGGGCCCACACAAGCCTGTGCCTTTGCTATGGGCACACCGATGCCCTTAGTCCCCACTCCTTCTCACACCCACTGTCAACTAAGCCTTGAAATATTGGTTTTCCCCCCCACCTCTTGGCCTCAAGCCACTTGCTTCCCACTCTCTGTCCCTAGGGGTCTGCTTGCCACCCAACAGATGGGGAATGAAGACCCCAATCCTATCCGGCTGGATCAGATGCTATTGAACCTGATTCCTCCTGGGGCCACTGCTTTGTCGGGGGACAATTAATGCCCATGGTTGATTGTTGGACACAGACATGGAGCAGCATCACCCAGGTTTGCCTTCCCAGCTTAAAAGCCCAGATTAATCGCCCTGGGCTGGTTCTGTCACACACGGGGATATATTTTCCTCTTGGAATTTACAAGTAGTTCCATCTGAGAAATAAACAACCGGAGATAAAAATTACATTGTCACAGTGCAGGTGTGATAGATGTAAGAAGCGAGCCATCGTCGTGGCTGCCGCGGAGGTGCTCTGCGGACAGAATCCACCAGATGAGACCTGGAGGAGCCCCAGGGAAGGGGAATGAGATGCTGATGGGACCTCAGCCTAATGGGAAGCGTGGACTCTCTGCAATTTACATTCCATCACTCTAAATCATAGGGTTCCAGGCCGGCCTTCCAGAGCCAGAGTGAGAGTTTGATTGACAGAAGACCTCCTCAAAAAACTCCGCCTCTCAGCTGCAGGCTTCAGGAAGGGGAAGCCTGGACAACAAAACAGGTCCCAACTGAAGAGCCAGCAGGGGACCCTTGGCTTAAACTTGGCCAAAGTGTCTCCATCAGGAGACCAACTAGGGACATCCCTGGTAGACCAGTGGTTAAGAATCTGCCTTCCAAGGCAGGGGACATGGTTTCGATCCCTGGTCGGGGAACTAAGATCCCATTTGCCACTAAGGACATATGTCACAACTAGAGAGAAGCCTGCTCACCACAGAGAAAAGCCTAGATGCTGCAACTAAGACCTGACACAGCCAAATACATAAATATTAAAAAGAAAACAAGACACCAACTACTTGACTTGTCTCTACTGCTACTAGTTGAGGGAACCCAAGCCTACCGAAGTCTACTTGTAAAGAAAGCCACTGCAGAGAAGCCCACAAGAAGACCGGACTGGGCCTGGGTTCAGAATAACTAACATTTACTGAGTACTACCTGCTTGGTCCTCTGTGAAGGACCCAGCAAAAATTATCTCATATTAATCCTCAAGACAATGCTATGAAGTGGTATTATTCCCATCTTGCAGATGACAGACTGAGGTTTGGAGAGGTTAAGTGACTTGTCCAAGGTCCCTGGAATGGATTCAATCTTGTTGTTTAGAAGCTAAGTCACGTCCAACTCTTTGCAATCCCACGGACTATAGCACGCCAGGCTTCTTTGTCCTTCACCATGTCCTGGAGTTTGCTCACAAACTCATGGTCATTGAGTCAGTGATGCCATTCAACCATCTCATCATCTATCACCCCTTCTCCTCCTGCCCTCAATCTTTCCCAGCATTAGGGTCTTTTCCAATGAGTCCTTTCTTTGCATCAGGTGGCCAAAGTATTGGAGCTTCAGCTTCAGCATCAGTCCTTCAATGAATATTCAGGGTTGATTTCCTTCAAGATGGACTGGTTTGATCTCCTCGCTTNTCAGTTAGTCTATCGAGCAAATATTCTTTGCTCCATTTTACAGACTAAGAAACCCCTCTTTTGGCATGAGGGGTAAAGGAACTCCCCCAAAGTGATGGTAGGTAGTGAGGTTCAGATTTGAACCTGGATCTGCTGGGCCCACACAAGCCTGTGCCTTTGCTATGGGCACACCGATGCCCTTAGTCCCCACTCCTTCTCACACCCACTGTCAACTAAGCCTTGAAATATTGGTTTTCCCCCCCACCTCTTGGCCTCAAGCCACTTGCTTCCCACTCTCTGTCCCTAGGGGTCTGCTTGCCACCCAACAGATGGGGAATGAAGACCCCAATCCTATCCGGCTGGATCAGATGCTATTGAACCTGATTCCTCCTGGGGCCACTGCTTTGTCGGGGGACAATTAATGCCCATGGTTGATTGTTGGACACAGACATGGAGCAGCATCACCCAGGTTTGCCTTCCCAGCTTAAAAGCCCAGATTAATCGCCCTGGGCTGGTTCTGTCACACACGGGGATATATTTTCCTCTTGGAATTTACAAGTAGTTCCATCTGAGAAATAAACAACCGGAGATAAAAATTACATTGTCACAGTGCAGGTGTGATAGATGTAAGAAGCGAGCCATCGTCGTGGCTGCCGCGGAGGTGCTCTGCGGACAGAATCCACCAGATGAGACCTGGAGGAGCCCCAGGGAAGGGGAATGAGATGCTGATGGGACCTCAGCCTAATGGGAAGCGTGGACTCTCTGCAATTTACATTCCATCACTCTAAATCATAGGGTTCCAGGCCGGCCTTCCAGAGCCAGAGTGAGAGTTTGATTGACAGAAGACCTCCTCAAAAAACTCCGCCTCTCAGCTGCAGGCTTCAGGAAGGGGAAGCCTGGACAACAAAACAGGTCCCAACTGAAGAGCCAGCAGGGGACCCTTGGCTTAAACTTGGCCAAAGTGTCTCCATCAGGAGACCAACTAGGGACATCCCTGGTAGACCAGTGGTTAAGAATCTGCCTTCCAAGGCAGGGGACATGGTTTCGATCCCTGGTCGGGGAACTAAGATCCCATTTGCCACTAAGGACATATGTCACAACTAGAGAGAAGCCTGCTCACCACAGAGAAAAGCCTAGATGCTGCAACTAAGACCTGACACAGCCAAATACATAAATATTAAAAAGAAAACAAGACACCAACTACTTGACTTGTCTCTACTGCTACTAGTTGAGGGAACCCAAGCCTACCGAAGTCTACTTGTAAAGAAAGCCACTGCAGAGAAGCCCACAAGAAGACCGGACTGGGCCTGGGTTCAGAATAACTAACATTTACTGAGTACTACCTGCTTGGTCCTCTGTGAAGGACCCAGCAAAAATTATCTCATATTAATCCTCAAGACAATGCTATGAAGTGGTATTATTCCCATCTTGCAGATGACAGACTGAGGTTTGGAGAGGTTAAGTGACTTGTCCAAGGTCCCTGGAATGGATTCAATCTTGTTGTTTAGAAGCTAAGTCATGTCCAACTCTTTGCAATCCCACGGACTATAGCACGCCAGGCTTCTTTGTCCTTCACCATGTCCTGGAGTTTGCTCACAAACTCATGGTCATTGAGTCAGTGATGCCATTCAACCATCTCATCATCTATCACCCCTTCTCCTCCTGCCCTCAATCTTTCCCAGCATTAGGGTCTTTTCCAATGAGTCCTTTCTTTGCATCAGGTGGCCAAAGTATTGGAGCTTCAGCTTCAGCATCAGTCCTTCAATGAATATTCAGGGTTGATTTCCTTCAAGATGGACTGGTTTGATCTCCTCGCTTTCCAAGGGACTCTCAAGAATCATCTCCAGCATCCATAGTTTGAAAGTATCCACTCAGCACTCAACCTTCTTTATGNGGTGGCCAAAGTATTGGAGCTTCAGCTTCAGCATCAGTCCTTCAATGAATATTCAGGGTTGATTTCCTTCAAGATGGACTGGTTTGATCTCCTCGCTTTCCAAGGGACTCTCAAGAATCATCTCCAGCATCCATAGTTTGAAAGTATCCACTCAGCACTCAACCTTCTTTATGGTGCAACTCTCACATCCGTACATGACTACCGGAAAAACCATTCAATGAATGGCCCCCAAAATATATGTCCACATCCAAATCCTTGGTACTTGGAAATGTGACTTTATTTGGAAAGAGTCTGCAGATGTAATTAAGGATCTTGAAATGAGATCATGCTGGATTACCCAGATGGGCCCTAAATTTAACGGCAAACGTCCTTCTAAGAGACAGGAGGAGAGAAGAAAGGGAAGAGAGAAGCCTGGTGAAGACAGGGGCGGAGAGTGGAGTACCATGAGGGCCGCCAGCCGCCACTGGAAGCCGCCGCCACCGGAAGCTCCCCCCAGAGCCTTTGGAGGGAGCACAGTCCTGCCAGGACCTTAAGTTCAGATTCCTTTTTACCTCCAGAACCGTGAGAATACATTTCTGCTGTTTTAAGTAACTCAGCTTAGGAGTCTTTGTTGCTTGTTTCTTTGTGAGTGCATGCGTGTGTGGTTGTTTTTTGGTTTTTCTTAAGTCGTGCCACACAGCTTCAGGGATCTTAGTTCCCCAACTGGAGACTGAACCTGGGCCCTGGTATAACGAAAGCATGGAGTCCTAACCAGTAGACTGCCAGGGAATTCCCCAGCCACTCTATTTGTAGCAATTTGTTATGACAGCCCTAGGAAAAGAATACAAGGCCACAGCTGACAAATGGCAGAGCCAGGATTCAAATCTGGCAGGCTGGCCCCAGACTCAGGGTCTGCCCACCAGGTGATGCCTGGATGCCAATCCTGGCTCCACTGCAGTCGTGGTGTGTGACCTTGAGAAAGTTCCTAAGCCTCAGCCTGCTCACCTGCAAAATGAGGAGGTCAAACAAGATAAGTGGGGTGACTCCGGGGATGCCATGGTGACAAGAAGGACAAATGGGGTTCTGAGTACATCATCTAGTCCAAAAAGAAAAAGGGCTTCCTTGGCAAATCACTTGCAGACTGCAGCTTCTGTGTGGTTTTGGCCACCCACGACAGTCCCCACCTTCTGGTTACAGTCTCCCATCAGCACACCTTCCCAGGCCTCAGTGACTGGTTCAGGGCCAAACCAAGGTTGTGATGTCAGACCCAGAAAGATAAGCTTTCTCTTTCTGAGAGGGAGGAGGGTGTGAACTTGGAGTTGCTGGGCCTTTTGAGCATGTGCCCATGCAAGAGAAGTCGTGCTGAGATGCTAAGAAGCAGAAACCAAGTCCTGGTGATCAAGTCACACCTGCAGATGAATCTCACAGTTTTACGAGCCTGGGAAATTTCTTGTTTTGTTTCAACAGTTTGAGTTTCTGACCTTTCTAAACTGAGTGTCCCAACCCTCAAAGAAATGGTGGGATGAATTGACAGAAGAGCAAGGAAACATATACATTACTATATGTAAAATAGATAGCCAGTGGGAATTTGCTCTGTGACAGGGAGCTCAACCCGGTGCTTTGTGACAACCTAAGAATCCGCTTGCAATGCAGGAAGGAGACCCTGGTTCAATTCCTAGGTTGGGAAGATCTGCTGGAGAAGGGAGAGGCTACCCAATCCAGTACTCTTGGGCTTCCTTTGTGGCTCAGCTGGAAAAGAATCTGCCTGCAATGCAGGAGACTTGGGTTCGATCCCTGGGTTGGGAAGATCCCCTGGAGAAGGGAAAGGCTACCTACTCCAGTATTCTGGCCTGGAGAATTCCATGGATTGTATAGTCCATGGGGTTGCAAAGAGTCGGACACAATTGAACGACTTTCACTCACTCACTCAGGATGTACAGGTACATGGAAGGGCGGTTCAGGAGGGAGGGGACATATGTATACCTGTGGCTGATTCATGTTGATGTATAGCAGAGGCCAACACAATATTGTAAAGCAATTATCCTCCAATTAAAAAAAATAAGAAAAGAAAAAATATATAAGCCAATTTTCTCTATGGGTCTCCATCACCCTGAGGATAGCCTGCTGTGATCGCCCCATGACCCAAAAGGTCTCGTGTGAACTGAACACTCTGCCCACACTCCTTTCCCCTGGTCCCTGTGCCCTGACCACTGGGGCCATCTTGCTGTTACTGGAACACACCAGGCACACTTCTTCTCAGGGACCGTGCTCTGGTTTTCCCCTCCGCCCAGTCCCTCTCTTGCCCCAGCATCCACATACTCCATCCATCATTCACCTGGCTCTCTGATCAAAGTCACTTCCTCCTAAGGTGTCCTTGAGCACCTTATCTCAGACTGCCCATGCCCACTTTCTGTGCTCAGTCCTCATCAGCCTGCAGTCCTCATCAGCCTGCCATTGCTTTCTCGTCCCTCACCCGCCCTGGAATGTGGGCCCCATGACAGCAGGGCTCTGCCTGTCTCATTCACCATGGTGTCCTCACCCTCCAGGCTCCTAGTATCTGGCAGGTGTCATTACATGTTTATTCAGTGACCAAATGAATGAGTGCTGGATGCCCTGGGTGCCTGTAACTGGGGAACCTGCTGTAGTCTGGCAGGCTCAGGGCTGCTTCTTGAGAAAGGATCATTTAAGCTGAGCTCTAAAGGAAGAGAAGGAATTACCCAGGCGAGGGAGTGGGGCAGAGGCAATATTACAGGAAGCAGCATCTGCTTGTGGGAGGACCCTGACCAGGATGAAGACCGACACAGTGCGGGACCGAAAATCAGTAAGAGGGGTAAGTCATGTGAGGTGTGATCAGAGGCGTAGGCAGGAGGGGTCAGTTTACACGAAGCCCTGAAAGCCCTGTTAAGAAATGAAGCCTGTGATCCTAGAGCCGTGGGAAGCCACTGGAGGATTTTAAACAATCAAAGTGATATGATCAGATCATTTTCCCTAACATCACCTTTCTGCAGGGCAAAGCCTGGAGACAAGAGAAGGAGCTAGAACACCAATCAGGAGACTACTGCAATAGTCCAAGCATGAGATGCAGGGCCCTGGTTTAAGATGGTAGAAGCAGGGGACATGGAGAGAGGGGGATACGTTTGAGCAATGTGCAGGGGATGGGCTGGACTGGTGGAAGATGACGAAAACGTGGATGACTCAGTGAGTGCGCAGCAGATAGCAGAGCAGGCCCCTCAGTGTCCTAGATTTGGACACTTCTATTAATGTGGCCAAAGATTATAGCTGCTGGGGGNATTCCTGTCCTGCCCCCTGCTCTCTCAGGCAAACCCTCCACCAATTCAGCCCCCTCTCCCACCCCTTCCCTCATTGCTGCTCTTTTCGAGGGAGTAGAGGGAGAGAGAGAAATCGATTCTGCTTCTTCTGTGAAAGAAGTGACAGCTCTTGCCCCAGGCTTCTGAGGGCTTTGCCCAGGGGCACTGCCAGCTCCCCAGACACACCCTTCTCTTGCCAGGGCCTGATCAGCCTATTGAAAAGAGGGCGAGGGCAGGCCACCAGCTTGGTACAAAGATGAGAGGCATCCTGTAGGGCAAACTGAGGCCTGAGCCCCCGTCCGGTATACACCCCCAACTCTTTTGTTGTGGATTCCACATCAGGGCCAGATGGGGCCCCAAACAGAAAAAAAATAAATAAATAAAGGGGGGGATCTACAATGAGGAAAAAGACCAAGAGGCAAAGGCACTGGAAAGCGGACCGTGGCATTCATTCTGGTGCTTGAAGACTCGCAGAGCCTGGCACACAGTCGGCCTCAGTCGAGGACGGTTGGGCAACAGATGGAGCTGATGAAGTCAGAAGAGCAGCGGCATCTCATGAGGCCTTGCTACCTGCCAGGAAGGCCCTTGCCACCCACCTTGTCACGATTTCTCAGAACCCTGAGAGGCAGCTGGCATTAGCCCCAGTTTTCAGATGAAGAAATCGAGGCCCAGAGAACTAAAAGCAACCACCCAAGGTCGGGCAGCTGGTAAGTGGCAGAGCAGGGCCCTGGTTCCCGCCCGTCTGGCTCCACAGCCTTGGCTCCCAGCTACTCAGCTCGATATACAAAGACAGCAGGCAGATGTGAGCAGACCAGGGATGCTTTTGAGAAGAAGCAGGCAAGAAGACGTATCTCACAGGCCAAGAGACAGAGTCACTGAGCGGGGGCCGGGTTTTCCTTTCTGATCAGGGAGAACCCACTTTGGGGGGAGGGAAGAAAGAGCTGAGGAGAAGTCAGGGCTGTGAGCCGGTGGCTGGTGGATAATGTCCCAGTTTTCTGGGGAGGCTTTCAACCTCTTCTTACTTTCCTGAGCCATTGAAAACCCCGTGGGGATGCTTTGCAAAGCCCCGTCCCCTGCACTGCCTTATGGGGCTTCCCCCAGACTCTAGGCAGAGAGGCAGGAAGTTGAGGACATACTGTCTCCCCCAAACAAGGTGACCCATCCCTGAGACTCCTCCCACTGGCCAGGGCTGGCCTGTGTCATTTTGTCCACTCGCGCGGACTCAGCCCTGGACACAGAGAGGCAAAGCTTCAAAGGGTGGCCAATTCTGGCCTGCCGGAAGGAGGGCACAGGGAGTTGCCATTCACGCTACTCATACTCCAGCCGCATCGGTTGAACTCCCATCCTGGGTCATAGTAAAGTGCCACGAACTTCATCAGCATCATCTCACTTAAGCTTCACAACCCTCCAAGACAGGTACTCTTAGTAGCCGATTTTACAGATGGAATCAGTCAAGCTCAGAGAAATAAGGTCATTCCTAGGACTTGAACTTGGGTCTGACCAGATCCCACATGCTTGATCCCCACTTGGAGGTGAAGGGCTCGATTGCTGACCCCTGGACTGAGCTCTGCTCACCAGACTCATCTTTCAGAAGCAAGCCTCCACTGAGCAAGGACAGCCACAAGCATAGCTGCAGAGGCCACCACCGAGGGCCCCTCTGAAAGAGAGGTGCAGGGAAAGGCTGGCCTAGGGCCCCTGGACAGATGAGGGGTGTGGAACCAATCCTACCAGCCAGTGTGCTGTGGACAAGCTTTGGGACACAGCAACTTGATGCTGTGTGATGCTGGGCAAACCACTTGGGCTCTCTGGGCATCAGTTTTTCTCAGCAGAGTTATAAGGTCTCTTCTAGCATCAAAGAGCCTGCAAATCTATAAAAATCACACCAATTCCCCCATCCAGATCAGAAGCTAGGGACCTGCCCTTTCTCATGTTCCACCATCAGGAGTTTTTGGTGCCAGAAGCCACCCCAAGTGCAAGGAAAGCCAATGCCCTCTATTCATCTTCCCCCTCTGGTGTGCTCACAGCCCCCTTCACTGGAGACCTGTGCTATGTCCACAGCCCCAACACACTCTCTCTTACACACACACACACACACACACACACACACACACACACAAACACACCCTCCTCTCTGAATAACCAGAAGACTTAGGGTCTGGCTGTCTTCTGCTTGGGGTAGTGTCAAGTCTATCTACCTAAGGGACATTACTGACCTCCCAGGATGGCTTCCTTAGGAAGCCCTTGACCTTTCACCCTTCTCTTTTCCTGCCCAGAAGCCCACACAGCATATGGACCAAGGCATATACAAAGATGTAGGCTGTGGCATGGTCTCCAACAGCAAAAAGCAGCAAACAGCCTCCATACCCAAGCTGGAGAATGGGCAGTCAAATGAGGCACCTTCTGCAGCCATTCAATAGAAAGGCATTTGAGAACTACTGTTAATTCATCAAGACAGGGCACATTTCATGCAACAGAAGGAAGGCCGCACCAAACACCCTGGGAGGGGTAAGCGTTCCCACTCTGGGTTGTGGGATTACAGTGATTTTCTTCTTTCTGCCATCTGTGGGTTTCCAGTGTTTTCTGCCATGTGTACTCATTAGTTGCAAAGTTCAAAAATGTTACTCCGGGGAGAGAAATTTGGTGTATAAATGAGGCAGCAGGTGAAAAAAATAAGACATTACAGAAAACTAAGTTCTGTGTAAAGGCAAGGTCTTATGGGAACTGACCTCGGCCCTTGTGCCTGAACCCCATTAAGAGCCAAGGAGGAGAGATGTCTGACCTCAGTGGGAAGGGGGAGCCCAAGACCCACCACTCCTCCTCCCCATCCTGTCTCCTTGGTCTGGGTTTTGGCTCCTCCCCCTTGGCCAACTGACTGATGGGCTTGGGCTGACCCTGAAGCTCTGGTCCTCTCCAAAGGAACCTGAGACTATTCCACAGGCTCCTCTCAGAAAGTGTGCCCTGCTCACACCTCCAGCCCCCAAGGCAGCAGGTATTGTGTTAAGCACACTCCTGCCTCAGGCCTTTGCACTCACTGCTTCCTCCATCTCGAGAGGTTTTCCCAAGCAGAAGCAGCTTTGGTAGCAAAAGAGAGCCTTCTCTCACTTCCCTTAGGCTTCTGTTCAAGTGTCACTTAATCAGAAAGACTTCTTAGCCACTCTCTCTAAAATAACAGCCCTCTGGTCACCCTCTGTTCTTTAATGAACCCTCTGTTACTTTCTTTTTCTAAGCACCTATGCCCACCTAACAGAGTAAATCGGCAGTTGATCGGCAGTTTTGTTGTTGGGTGTTTTTTTTTTTTTTTTTTTTCTTATTTTACTTATTTTTTGACTGTGCTGGGCCCTCCTTGCTGTATGTGGGCTTTCTCTGATTGCAGTGAGTGGTGGCTTCTCTTGTTGCAGAGCACGGGCTCTAGGGTGCATGGGCTCAGTAATTGAAGCTCGCGTACTTGGAAGTTGTGTACTTTGCCTACAAAGGTCCATATATAGTCAGAGGTATGGCTTTCCCAATATTCATATATGGATATGAGAGCTGGACAATAAAAAAAAGGTTGAGCACTGGAGAACTGATACCTTCAAACTGTGGTGCTGATAAAGATTCTTGACAGTCCCTTGGACAGCAAGGAAATCAAACCAGTCAATCCCAAAGGAAATAAACCCTGAATATTCACTGGAAGGACTGATTCTGAAACTGAAGCTCCAATACTTTGGTCACCTGATGTGAAGAACTGACTCACTGGAAAAGACCCTGATGCTGGGAAAGATTGAAGGTAAGAAGGAGAAGCAGACGACAAAGGATGAGATGGTTGGATGGCATCAGTGACTCAATGGACATGAATTTGAGCAAACTCTGGAGATGGTGAAAGACAGGGAAGCCTGGCATGCTACAGTCCATGGGGTCGCAAGGAGTTGGACATGACTGAACGACTGAACAACAACAACAGGCTTAGTTTCCCCAAGGCATGGGGGATCTTCCCAGACCAGAGTCAAATCCTGGGTCCCCTTTGTTGGCAGGCAGATTCTTAACCACTGGGCCACCAGCGAAGTCCCTGATTGCTCGTTTATCGTCTGTTCTCCCCACTAGAATGGAAGTTTCATGAGAACAGCGGACTTGGTTTTTGTTCACTGCTTCATCCTCAGGGCCAAGCCAGAGGAAGGCAGGCACTCAATAAATGTTTAATGTTTATCAAACGGAGGGAGCCCTCCCAAACCTCTCTTGGCTGACAGGATAAAAGCTCATCTGTGGACAGATAATCCATGGTCTGACATGGAAAAACATGGCTGGCTCAGCTGGGGTCTTCCTCCTGGGAAATAAAGCTGAGAATACCAATAGGAATTCCCTGGTGGTCCAGTGGTTAGGATTCAACACTTCCATTGCTGGGGGTATGGGTTCAGTCTCTAGTGGGAGAACTGAAATTCTTCATGCTGCATGGCATGGCCTAAATAAATAAATAAAGCTGAGAATACCAAGAATGTGGGGCAATTAAGTGGCAGGAGGTGGGGGGTGAAAGGCCATCTTGAAGAATAAGCAGCCCAGAGACTTCCCTGGTGGTCCAGTGGCTAAGACTTTGTATTCCCAATGCTGGGGGCCTAGGTTCAATCCCTGGTTGGGGAACTAGATCCCACATGCCACAGCTAAAAGATCGCACATGCTGCAATGAAGATCAAAGATCCTATGTGTTGCAAATAAATCAAATAAATAAATTTTTAAAAAAGGAGGAAGAAGCCACTTTGGGTGGCCGTATTGGGCTTTATGGGAGGTGAAAAGTCATGAGTGCTTACAGTGGGGTGGGGGCAGTAATAGTTGGTTTGGGCGGAAGAGGAGTCCATGAGGGGGATCCTACAGAGGCTGCCCCTTCTTAGGGGGACCTCCTTTCATGGAGGTTTCTAGAGTCCAGGTCATGCATCTCTTTGCAATAATTTCCCATTTCCAGTGAGACATCTTGAATCGCTGTAATCACATTTGTTCACTGAAGGCAGAAATACCAGCCCACCAGGGGCAGTGGGCCAATTACAGGGAGATGATAACCATTGCTACCTTGAGGCAGCCCCAGGGGCAATTGCCACCCCACAGTTTGGTGGTACAGTTCCCCCTTGGGCTGGTGTGTTCTCCTGAGCATGGCCCTATGAACTGTCCCAGCCTCTCTCCCCTGCTCAGAGATTCTGTATCAGTCACAGGCTAGGGCAGCAACCCGGGATCCCTCCCTGCAAGGAGAGAAAGTGGTTCAAAGTAAAACTCATTTTCACAGACGGGAGAGAAGGCAAAAGAGGCAGCGTGTTCTCACCCCAGGCACCATCTGAGCTCAGCTTGGCCTGGCAATTTTATCTCCTAGTTTGGTCCAGCCTCATTTAAACATTTCAGATCTCTGAAGCCCAGAATGTCCACGAGAGGTTTTTCATTTGCCACGGAATCAATAGTGCAAATTTTGTTCCATACAAACCTGCCAAGTCCAGCCCTCACGTTTTTTGAGCAGAGTGCTGCCTCTTCCCCCAGCACAGCTCTTGCCCTGCTGGAAGTCCTCTGTGGCCCGGTTGTCCAGTCTTCCTCTGCCTTTTGGCTTCCTCCTCCTACAGAGGAGCGGAGCTGGGCTGGAGTGAGGTAGCAACCGCCCTGGGCCCTGATGAGCTCAGTGGCCCCTCTGTGCCTCAGTGTTCTCATCTGTAACTTGGGGCTAATACTACCTGCCTTTTCTGCTCTTAATGAGGCATTGCACAGAGAAAAATGTGAGACACATTTCTCCACCCTCCTCACTAAAAAAATAATATTAGGGCTTCCCTGGTGGCTCAGTGGTAATGTAGGAGCTACAGGTTCAATCCCTGATCCAGGAGGATCCAACATACAGGGCAGCTAGGCCTAGGTGCCATAACTACTGAGCCTGTGTTCAAGAGCCTGGAGCCACAACTGAGCCCATGTGCTGTAACTACTGAGGCCCTTGTTCTCTAGGGTCTGTGCTTCACAACAAAAGAAGCCACCGCAGTGAGAAGCCCATGTACTGCAACTAGAGAAAAGCCTGGGCAGCAGTGAAGACCCAGCACAGCCAAAAATAAATAAATGAAATTAACATTGAAAAATAAATAAATAAAAAGAAAAAAGGAAAGAAAAAAAATATTTTTTCCTAGTTCCTGATATAAAGTTTTTCTCTCTCTTTTTTTTTTAAGCCCTAAGTTATCATGATTTAATTTTTCTTGCAGTTACAGAGTGATTTAAAAATTGGGTTTCGATACTAAGTTCCTTGTGTTTCAACGTACGGGTACCGTCATTCAATCAACATTGCTAGTCAACTCATAAAGACACATTAGTTATTGATTCAATACTGTTTACCCAATGTCATACTCGTGCTACATTTTATTTTCTGCAGGATGCTATATTCAGTCGGGTCCTGGTGGGATGAACAGAGCACTGTCAGACTGAGTAATTTGCTGAGTACATAATGCTGATGAGAACAGTGGGTGTGCGTGCTGCGTGCTTAGTCTCTCAGTCACGTCCAACTCTTTGCGACACCATGGTCTGCAGCCCACCAAGCTCCTCTGACCATGGGGACTCTCCAGGCAAGAGTACTGGAGTGGCTTGCCATTTCCTTCTGCAGGGTAATCTCCCAACCCAGGGATCGAATCCAGGTCTCCCGCATTGCAGGCGGATTCTTTACCACTGAGCCACCAGGAAGCCCCAAGAAACCCTAATAGATAATGTCTTTTACAGCCCCCCTCCCTCCTCCCAGGGCACCCCTCCCCTAACCCCAAGTCTCCCATCCCTCCAGCCCCCCATCCCTGGGGCTGAGTGAGGGGAGGGAGCTCTTACTGAGAGTGGAGACAGAGTTGCTGGGAGAACTTTTCACTGGTTCAGCACAGACCAGACTGACATCCAACTGCCAGAGCCTGCATTCCTTTGCCTGAGGGCCTTCTCTAGCAGAGAAACTGTCTTTGCTCCCTGCACGGGAACAACACTCACCCAGTGAGGGACTGCAGTTGTGTATAAACACCCAGCTCCCTCCCCTTGGGGTGAAATAACTTTGAGGTGCATGTTCTAGACTGTATCTGAAATTCCCCAGTGGGTCTGAGTTCTGGGAGAGGTGGGGTGAGGTGAGGGGCTCATCTGTGGGTCCAGTTCTCTGACTGGCGGTACCTGCAAGGATGGTGGTGCAGATGCTGAAATGGGAGAGATGGGGAAAGGTGAGTGTGCTCGGAGCTCAGGCAACACACCAGCCACTGGCTTCTTCCCTTCCCTGTCTCACTTCCATCCTCCTCTCCTAGTGTTCCCCAGGACCCTTCCCAAAGAGACTGGCGCTTGAACCGTTGTCTCAGGCTGTACTTCTGGGAAGAACTTTGGGCGACCTGTGATGGAGGGACACAGAGAGTCCATCATGACTCACCCATCAGTTGAACTTGGCTGGAAGCTCATGGCTGAACTTCAACAGAACAAGCTCCCAGGACAGACAGCACGTGGAGAAGAGTGGAGAGCAGATCTGGAGGGGTCGGGGATGGGGGGTAAAGAGGAAGCTGTTTCCTCACAGAACTTGCCATCCAGTGGGGAAGGCTAATGACATAAAGGTAATTGCAATAAAATAGACTGAGTACTGTGACCAGGGGTACAGGGAAGAGTGGGACACCGAGGATCACTCCCCTAGCCCAGGTAAGTTTTCCTAGCGGAAGTGACGTGAAAGCTGACTCCTGAAGGATGAGCGTGAAGGGAAAGAAGGAAGCAGACAGTGTTCTGGGCAGCAGGGGTGCTTGTGCAAATCTTCAGAGATGAGACAGAGAGAGAACAATTCCATTGGGGGATTGAAAGAAGGTCATTAGACCTGGACCTCAGAGTTCAAAGTGGGGAGTGGGGAGAGGAGAGCTTAGAGGGCTGTAGGTGGGACAAGAGAGGAGCACTTGACCGCCAAGCTGGGATGTCTAGACTAGCCCCTGAAAGACAAGGAATCAATGAAGGTTTTCAAACAAGGAAAGGACAAGATTCTGTGGCACTGTAGACTCTGACCACCATGTGAAGGCTGGACGGGGTGAAGGCAGTAGACACAGGGGGGCTGGGAGAGGATGGTGGCAAAGGCGAGGGTGGAAGCAGGGAAGGGAGGTTAGAAGGATGCTGAGGGAGAAGGGACATCACTGCTCGATGGACTTGTGGGGAGTGGTGGGCTGAGTTGAGGGGCTCATCTGTGGGTCCAGTTCTCCGACTGATGGTACCTGCCAGGATGGTGGTGTAGATGCTGAAATGGGAGAAATGAGGAAGAAGTAAGGGTGCTCAGAGCTCAGGGTCAAAGTAGAGCATCGTTTCACACACGCCAGGTTTGAGGGTCCTGTGCGGCTGCCAGTGGAGACATCTGGGGGTGGGGGGTCAGCTGGATGGGTGCCCTGGAAGTCAGAAGTAACCTTGGCTCTTGATAAAACGTTGTGGGGAAGTGGTCAGTAAATGGAGCCTGCAGCTGTTGACAAGCTGACATCATCCCCAGGGCTGAGCTGACACCCCTAGAAGGCAGGCCCAGGGCAATGCCCCCAGGAGGCACCACACTGAAAGGATGGCAGACGGTGGTGAAGCTGGCAAGGAAGGCTGAGAAGGAGCAGCCACAGAAGCAGGAGAAAGACCAGGGGAGCCGCCATCGGGGAGGTCGAGGGAAACTATGACCATCAGAGTCAAGGGTCACCAGGTCAGGCGAGATGAGGAAAATGTCCAGTAGGGTCAGGCCAGAGGGTGGCAGTGGAGTGACCACTGAATCTCTTCTGCCTGAGGGGTGAGCGGTAGGTAAGGGCAAGCGGACTCCAAGTGTAGACAGCTTCTCCCAGCGAGCTAAGTGGTCACAAGGGGTCCAAGTCCTGCTGCAGGAGAGCGAGCTCCAACCCAGGCCTGGGCAGTGTGGTGTCCTCTGGGTCAGCACACAGCACACGACATAGCCAGTGGCCTTCCTGCCTATACTGCTTGCTAGTGGGGGACCACAGGGGACTCTCCAGCCCCCACACTGGAGGAGCTTCCAGGGCAGCAGTAAGGCCAGAGGAGGAGGCCCCTTGAGCCAGGTGTGACCAGGGCCACTTGAGCTATCTGCTTTATATTCTGGGCTCTGACACTGGACATCATTTGAAGAAACTCTCCTACTGCCGAAAAACATTTGCCAAACCGTCAATCTAGTTATATGGCACATGGGGAAACAGAGGCCCAGCGTCCGGAGTCCTAGTGAGTCAGTCACAGAGACAGAAGCAAATCCAGCCCCAGGGCTCCAAGTTTGGGATCCTGTCCACAGCCCCAGAGTCCACAGTGAGAAAAGGGCCTTGGCCAGGCCAGAGCCAGGATTGTGAAAGGCTGCTGCTGCCGGTGGAGCCGGGCAGCCAGTGAAGACACAGACAGACAGCAGAGTAAACGGCACGTGGCGAGCTGCCCGCAGCACAGCCGCGGAGATGGCCGGCGTGCTGGCCAGCGGGCTGCCAGTCCGTGACCACAGCCCTCGCCCCGTGCCCAGCCTGCCCCGGCTGCCCCACGCTGGCCACTGAGTGACCGGCTGTCTCACCCAAAGCCCCCCGCACCGCCTGCTCCTTCCTCCTCCCAGCCTGCTTAGACAAGGCCATGAATAGAACATTAAAGGTAAAACCTTCTAAAAGAAAAAGCAGCTCCCTGGTAGGAGTCGCCTCATGAAATGTCAAAGGCAGAGCAGGNGCCTCCGGACCTCGCATCTCAGGGTAGGGCCCCTGAGTCAGGGACAGGACTAGCCCACTTTAACGGCGGCGATGCCGTTCTCCGCCAGATCCGGAAGGTCTCCTAGTCACTCGCTCAGAGTCACTGTCGCTGGAGTTCAGGGGACCGGTCTTTCTTATGCGACCTTAGGGCACCATCGGGAGCAATCCCTCCTAGAAGCTTGTAGTCCTCAAGCCAGAAACGCTGCCTCCCTGCCTTGGCGGGCAGACTCATGAAGACTCAAGGATGAGACGGACCCTACGGGGAGGGAAGGAGCAGGCGTATTGGACGGGACATTCCTCAAGTCTGCCTTCAGGGAATGCTTTACGTAAGAGGCACAAGGTTTCATTAACCCGGCACTTATGGAGCACCCGCTGAATGCCAGGCCTGTGCTAGGTGCAGGGACTAGATTGCAATCCTGCTCTCGGGGATCTCACCGTCTACCGGGGAATACCGGGAATAACAGAAGGTTACTGGCCTTTGGGACAAATTGAGCTGCTGGGAGTAGCAGCTCCCACAACTCTGCAACCACTAGGGACTTGGGCCTGTCAGAGGAGCTTCTGTGAGGGCCGGCCCAGAGACACTGGTGTTCCAAGGCCTTTGAAACAACTGAACAAGTACCATAGCAGTGGTTACATTCAGATCAGGACTTAGAGTCTCAGCCTGCCATTCTTCTTCTCCACTGCACCATCACCATCATCACCCCTGTGTCTACTGCTGCCCCAAACACGTGCCCACACACAGAGGCTGAAGTTTCAGTCTAGGAGGATCTCTGGTAGAAGTTCTGGCAAATAGTACAGGCTCAATAAATATTCACTGAGTGAGTCCATTTCTCGCCTTTTCACACTCTTGAACTGTCTGGCGCCTAAAGAGATGCCCAGGTTGGGCTAAACTGAATTGTGGGGAGTTGGATGCCAAGTAAGGGGCTGCAGCCTTCCTAAAGGACTACAGTGTTTCTTCTCCTTTAATCTTGGGGGTGGGGGGTTGTAATTATTTGTGTCACTACATTTCGCCCTCTAGACTACAAGCCCTTAAAGGGCAAGATCACTTTTCTGTCTTCACCTGTTTGCCCACAGTCCGGACTAGAGTGTATTCTTTCCAGCCTTCCAGGAGTGGGAAGTGGGGGAGAATGATGGAACTATGGAACTTAAGTTGGTTAAATGTATGGTGCTTATTTACCTTTTGAATGAGGAGAGGGAAGAAGCAAGAATTAACCAGTGTAGACATAGTCAATGGGAATTGAGTAAGGAAGGAAGTCTTTTAAATTAGTACTTATAACAGTTTGTTTATAGATCTCATAACTAGGATCTCAGAACTTCAAAGCTTTCTAAGGGGCTGGGAGCAGAGGGACATTTTCCCAGACTGACTGGGCTGGCCGGGCTCTTGGGTTTTCCTCAGGATTGTTCTCAATCAAGGAACAGTTGTGTGGATATTTTTCCCATTTGCCCCTCAGTTGTGTCCCCTGGTGCCAGCTCTACTCTCAGGGTGAGCCACACATTCAAGTCTTTGATTCCCAATAATCTCATAACATGGAAATTAGTTACACAGATTTCCTCCTAGCTTAATGGGTTGTCTCTCCAGCTTCAGGATGAACTCAGTAGGGAAGAAGGCTGGGCCAATCCCCTTGGCTTCTGGGATCTGGGCCTTAAAGTTGGGTGGCATTAATAGCTCCATCAGGTCTGGCTGTGATTTAGGCCAGGCACCAACTCAGGCCTCTCACATTTATCCTAGGTCGAGCCCCTCGGGGCCGCTTGGCCAATCAGATCCCAGCTGAGATCCTGAACAATCCCCAGCTGCAGGCAGCCATCCAAGTCCTGCCTTCCAACTATAACTTTGAGATTCCCAAGACCATCTGGAGGATCCAACAGGCCCAGGCCAAGAAGGGTGAGCCCCGCAAGCTCTGAGCTGGAGTACGGGTGGAGAGGTTGTCTGACCCAGCCAGGGGAGTGTTCCCATCCCAGCCTTTTCCCAGTCCTGTGCTCTCATGTCTCTGCTCTGTCTTGCAGTGGCCTTACAAATGCCCGAAGGCCTCCTCCTCTTCGCCTGTACCATTGTGGATATCTTGGAAAGGTGAGCCTTGGGGCACTGAGAAAGCTGAACTGAGACCTTCCCCGTGTCCATTACCGCTCTGGCCATCAACATCCTTTTTTTTCCTTTTCTGGACCTCTGCCTTACTGTGTTCCTTCCCACAGCCATACACACACCAAGGGAAAAACCCCAGTCTAAACTCCTAGCCTGCTGCAATACCTTGTCTCTATAAATCTCCCCTTCCCTAAAAAAAAGAAATTGGGAGGAAGAAGTGAGTCAATTTCATTATCTTCAAAGCTGGGCCCAGAGCAGATGGTGGGGCCTGAGGAAGACACTGAGAGCCCCTAGAGTTGACCCTAGAATGGGCTGGCTGGTCAGCATGGGGTCTGGCTATGGGGGGAGACTCTTTCTCTGGCACATTTGGAGGAGCGGGGCAAGGGGGGCTTGGCAGCAGGAGAAGCGCCTAGGAGATGGTATTCAGTTCCTCCACCTCCCTCCTCTTAAGTTTCTTCAATACAATGAGCCATTCTCAGGAGGGGGGTGAGCGCTCAGCCATCTGGAACCGGCACAGGAACAGGGAAGGCGAAAGAAGAAAGGGGAGGTCATCTCGTGATGGGAGCCTCCCACTTCCCTGCTGCCGCCCTCCCCTCACCCTGCTTCGCATCCCGCAGCCACAGATTCACTTCCCTGCTCCCACCCTCTTGCCCCTTGGGGATGCTCTCTGGGGCTCGGGCCAATTTGCATACATTTTAATCTATAAAAAATTAAGTGCTCCGGCTGACTCAGATGCCTGGGCTGCATTCTAAGGAGCTGAACAATCTGCTGCTGTGCACAGCCTGATTTGGGGAAAGGGGTGGTGTAGGGGGAGGGGGCGCTGCCCCCAGGAGAGGAACAGGGAGACCCCCCCCCCACCTCCCCTTCCCTGAGCCAGACTCCATGCCCCAGGGGTGGGTCTCAGGGAAGAGCTGGGCCTCTGGCCCCGTTCCTGTGGTGAGTTTAGGGGCTGTGGGGTCTTCCTCACCCACCCCCATCCCCCAGTGATTCAGGCCTGGCAACAAATCCCATGGCAGTGCGCTGGCCATAGCCCACTCTTCCTGACGCATGTGGCATGTGGGTGGCGCCATGTGCTGTGGAGGAGCTGTTCATGGGTTCCCCCATCCTGGCACAGAGGGCCTTGACTAAGGGTGGGGAGGCAGCAGGGGTTCTGGGCGACTGGGAGGTTATGTGCACCCACCACGCGTCATAGTGCCAGGGCGTGAAAATGAGTGTCTTTGCCTGTATGTGCATGCACCTGGCTCTGGGTGGCATGAGTCAGGGCAGCCGAGGTCTGTGGTTGACCCATAGTATGCCAGGCTGAGGCCTGGGGGGTCCTTCTTGCAGTCAGTGTCCGGGCAGAGGAACCAGGGTGCTGCAGAGTCCGTCCGCATACAGCTAGAGTTCCAGGAGCTGCTGCCAGACCTGGGGGAGGTAGCAGCTGGGCCCCTCCTACTCTGTTGGCAGAAGTGGCAGTTGCCAACCCAAGGGATTGGGAGAGGCAGGGAGAGCAGAGCTGGGCCCTGAGATATGCCACATTCAGGTCTCTCTGCCACCTCACTTCTGTGTCACTGTCCCATCATTTCCACCCCCACAGGTTCACAGAGGCTGAAGTGATGGTGATGGGCGACGTGACCTACGGGGCTTGCTGTGTGGACGACTTCACTGCGAGAGCCCTGGGAGCTGACTTCCTGGTGCACTATGGCCACAGCTGCCTGGGTACAGGCCGCCAGGACACCCAGACCCGGCGGGAGGCGGAAGTGCACGCCCATCTCCATTGCAGTGCCTGGTGCTGCTTGCACTCCTGGGGTCCCTCCTGGGATCTGAGATGGCCTTGGCCTTCCTGCTCATGGGTAGAGCTTGCCTTTGGACTTGGTTGCCTTGGAAACCATGCTGCTGTCCCAGTTGTGGGTGTTTGAAAGGCTGTTGGTGGTAGAGCAGGCTGGACCCCCCAGTCGAGTGGCAGAGATGGAGCTTCTAAAAGACCCGTGACACCACCCTCCCCACCTCCCCGAACCCCCCGACTGTCCTCAGGCTGAAGTTGTTTGTCCTCTGCCCCTCTTGCCTTCCAAAACAGTCTCCTGAACTCTTCTCTCCTCCCAGTTCCTATGGACACCTCGGCCCAAGATTTCCGGGTGCTGTATGTCTTTGTGGACATCCGGATAGACACTGCCCACCTCCTGGACTCTATCCGCCTCACCTTTCCCCCAGCCAGCGCCCTCGCGCTGGTTAGCACCATTCAGTTCGTGTCAACCTTGCAGGTGAGTGAGCTGGTTTCCGGGCTCTTCCTGGGTCCCCACGTCAGGTGCTCCAGACTGGTCCTCTGGGCCTGGCTCTCCCTCCCTGTCCACTTGCTTCCCTTCCCTCATTCTCCCTACAGGCAGCCGCCCAAGAGCTGAAAGCTGAGTATCGTGTGAGTGTCCCACAGTGCAAGCCCCTGTCCCCTGGGGAGATTCTGGGCTGCACGTCCCCCTGCCTACCCAAGGAGGTGGAGGCTGTGGTGTAAGTGGAAAATGGGGGGCCAGTCACAGAGACATAGGAAAATTCCCTAGGTTCCTCTGGACACTGAGGTTCATCATCCAGGAAAGGAAACTGAGTCTCAGATTTCTTAGCCATTCGCTCAAGGTAACCCTGCAAGATGGGGACCAAAGAGGGTTTCAGGTTCCCCAGCTCCCTCTCCAGGGCTCTGGCCAACATCCAGAAGACTGTCCGCAGAGTGGGGCAGGAATGAGGGCCTGATGGGGTGGGGACAAGGGTGGGGCTCAAAATGGTGCGAATATAATTGGAGAAGATGGATGGGCACGCCCAGGCTGCAGCCCCATTAATTTAGCATCTGGACAGCTAACAAGCAGGAGCAGCGTGTCTCCTGCCGCCTAATTATTTTAGGTAATAGAAATGCTTAATGTTGTGTGAATGCAGCCAGCCTCGGAGACGACAGCTCCCCCTGCTAAGACTGAGGAGGGGAGCCCCATTCTCAGCTAATGGCAGGGAAGGGGGGGCATTCCCCTGACTCAGCCCCACTTCTGGGGCTGCTGATGCTGTCCTACAAGCTTTGCTGCACTCACATAGGACATCCCTGCCCCCAGAGAGGCCCACATCAGGGCCTTCCCTTTCCCTGGCAGCCCTTCTCCCCAATGGGCATTCCCTCTTGCCTGAGCATACATAACTCTGAGCTCATTCATGCCTGCCCCTGGGGGCTTCAGGTGTCTGTTGGAGGGAGGAACACCCTGAGTGTGTGTTGGCCATTCATCACAATTTGGTGTGGTCTCCCAAGGGAGAAGGAGCTGCCACGTGGACTGTCTTCCATGCTGTGGCCTCTCCATGATCTGGGAAGGTACAGTTACGGACAGCATCTCCTAGTACAGCCTGGTGTTTAAGCCTAGAATCAAGTCTCAGGTATACTGCTTAAAAGAGCTGTGTGACTTTGGGCAAGTTTCTTAACATCTCTGAACCTCACTAGTATCTTTTTTGAAATGGGTATTCAAGTTTCTCAACATCCTTGAACCTCACTAGTATCTTTTGTGAAATGGGTAGCTTGGAGGATTACCTGTTAGGACTGAGTGAAGTCATACATGTCAGGTGTTTAGCCCAGGCCTGGTACACGGAAGGCATAAGCCCAGTAAACAGTGGCTTTTATTACAGTTCAGTAACTGGACCCAAGAGCTAGTTTGAGCAGAGAGTAGTCAAACTATATATACACCCTGAAAGCTCATTTATGGCCCATATGACACCCTGAACACTACTTCCCACATCCGTACTGAGCTAGGTGAGGGACAATCTGTCCTCCCACCTCCACGTTAGTCTCTCTAGAGCCTTCCCATGACCCTGGCTGGCTCTTTCCTCTTCCCCTAGAAGGTTCGGGTGGGGATAGGGGCAGTTCTTAGACTCTGCATTACATAACTAGAGGGGCCTTAATGGTCCTCCAGTTGAAACTCCTGTTTTACATGTGAAACAGCCAGGGCCTGGCGTGTGGGAGGAGGGGTTTTAAAGGATGGCTTGTCCCAGTTCATATACACCGCAGTGTAGCCAGCCAAGAACTCAGTCCTCTGGACCTCGAAGCTGGTGCCTGCTTCTGGTGCCCCATCCCACCCTCATGGCCCCCTTTCTCCCCGCTGCAGGTATCTTGGAGATGGCCGCTTCCACCTGGAGTCTGTCATGATCGCCAACCCCAGCATCTCTGCCTACCGGTATCGGCTAGACTGGGCTGACCAGCTGGGAAGGGGGTGGAGTCCCTTGCCCCTGAGACCCTCAGTCAGCCCCAAACTTCCTCACCGTGGGGCCACTTAGCCCCCAGCCCTGAGAATCTGAGGTTCTGAATCTGGGTCCCAGACATAGGGTTGCTGCTACACAGCACCTCCTCATCCACTGGATCCACACCCAGATCCTAGAACCCTCTCTCACTTGTGCCTGCTCCAGCTGTGGAACTGATCTTCCCAGTAGCAGACTCTGCTCTTGCCTCTGTTCCTAATTGCCTGCATGGAGCCTGAAGTTTCCGAAGACCAAGGGGCTGCATGAGGGCACTGTATATATGGCACAAGTTCTGTGAGTGGCTGTCCCAGTGACCCTGACAGCTTCTTTTCCAGATATGACCCTTACAGCAAGGTCCTGTCCAGAGAGCACTATGACCACCAGCGCATGCAGGCCAACCGCCAGGAAGCCATAGCCACTGCCCGCTCAGCTAAATCCTGGGGTCTCATCCTGGGCACTCTGGGCCGCCAAGGCAGTCCCAAGATCCTGGAGGTCAGAGGGGCTCTGGGAAAGGGGACTAGCTGGGAACCCAGCTGAGAAAATCAGGAGGCCAAGGGATTTACTCTGGCCACTTGATCACCCCAGCTCTGCCTCCCTCTCCCAAATAGCACCTGGAATCTCGGCTCCAAGCCTTGGGACTTCCCTTCGTGAGGCTGCTGCTCTCTGAGATCTTCCCCAGCAAGCTTAGCCTCCTTCCCGAGGTGGATGTGTACGTTTCCCTACCTTAATCTATCTAGCAATGACTGGCTAAGGAAGTTTAGAATCTGGGTTCTGCCCATTACCTATTGCAGGCTGGAGTCAGTGCTTCCATGACCATGAAATTTTAATGTTTGGAGAGCACTCATCTCGCAGGGGCTACTTTTGGCTACGGGTCAACCCAACTTTGTCTGGCTTGGGGGCTCACAGGCAACAGCTACATCATAGTTGTTCTGTGTGAGATGAGTTTGAGGGGTGGTTGGCAACTGCATTGGACCAGGCGCTAAATTTTATCCTGGGGTCTGATTGCAAACATGCTGCCCAAGCCCTCTCTTCAGAAAGTTCATAGTCAGGGACTACCTGGCCGTCCAGTGGTTGAGACTTCACTTTCCAGTATGGAGGGGCTGCAGGTTTCAATTCCCTAGCTGGGGAGCTAAGATCCCACATAAGATATGCAATATTGTAACAAATTCAATAAAAACCTTAAAAAAGCTCACAGTGGAGGAAACAGAAGAAAATAATGCTAAACAGCAGGGGGTGAGAGTCTTTACTTTCGAATTAATAGTAAGTTCTGTTGAGTATGTTGGGGACACAGTCATGTTCTTCAGCATGCTGCCAGGAACAGGGAGGCTACACTACCCCTGCACCTTGGATCTGACCTGATTTCCCTTCTTATAGGTGGGTGCAGGTGGCATGTCCACGCCTGTCCATTGACTGGGGTACAGCCTTCCCCAAGCCGCTGCTCACGCCCTATGAGGTAACACTAGGTTCTGAAAATCCCTGGGGGAGAATGGGCTTTACCCTTAGTTCTGTCCTGGAAGGGGTCCTCAGTGGAGCAGCACTTCAGTTACAGCAGAGGCACTTCCTAGCTGTGTGGCCTTGCGCAAGTCCCTTCCTCCTCTCTGAACCTCACATTTCCTTTCTNCTCCCTTTATTTCTTCCCCCCTGGATTTCCCCTTGCCTTAACTCTGTACTCTCCCCTTCATCGCTGTAGGACCCTGCCCTCCGGAGGAGCAGCCTCGAGGCTGGTGGTTTTCCGAACAGGAGGCAGACGTTTTCTTGGCCCTGGAAGAACCCACGGCGTGCAGAGGTCTGGAGGAAGCTCTGGGAACAGTGGCACAGGCACTGAACAAGCTGGGGCCTTTTGATGGGATCCTTGGTTTCAGCCAGGGGGCCGCGCTAGCAGCCCTTGTGTGTGCCCTTGGCCAAGGCGGCGATCCCCGCTTCCCTTTGCCCCGATTTGTCATACTTGTATCTGGTTTCTGCCCGCGGGGCCTTGGCCTCATGGAACCCATCATGCAGGGCCCCTTGTCACTGCCTTCCCTCCATGTTTTTGGGGACACTGACGGCGTCATCCCCTCTCAGGAGAGTATGCAGCTGTGTAGCCGATTCGATGGAGCCGTCACTCTTACCCACTCTGGTGGCCACTTCATTCCAGCGGCTGCACCCCAGCGCCAGGCCTACTTCAAGTTCTTGGACCAGTTTGCAAACTGAAAGCTCTACGAAGGCTCTTGCCTTTGCGTCCCCTTTGCACTCCACACCACCCCCTCACCCATGACCTTGATGCAGCCTCTGTAATCCCTGCGTTTCTTTTTCTACCTAGAAATGTCCCCTGCTATTAGGGCACCTCACCATTTCCAATTAAGAGACAAATATCAGTACTTAAGACTCAAATCATATAAGCCCAGCTCTGCACTCAAAAAGGTGGGGAGGATTAGGAGGCCTCAATGGACTTTGACCTTGGCATCCTGAATGAGGGGGAGGGTGATAGGAAAAGCTGAGATTGGCAGCACTGACTGCCACACAATAAAGTGATTTGGATTTTGAGCATCTTTTTCCTGGAAAAGATATACAGGAAAACTCGTTTTATCCTTTTTTTTTTTGAAAATGGATTCCTGGCCATCAACACAGCTTCCAGGGCAACAGCAAGCAGGGGGGTGTTTGCAGTTGCGAACCCCTAGGACAAGCTCATGCATATGTGCACATAGACACATTTTTGGTGGAAGTCTTAAGTCCCAAGCTGAAGGAAAGAACTGCTCCCTGACAGAGGGAAGAGTTTACATCTGAGAAGTTTAGCGAAGAGACCAGTTGGCAAAGCTCTGCCTGGGCCGTCCTGGGTTTTAGCTCCTTGGATCCTGATCCCTAAGAGTGTGTGTGGGCCTGTCAGAGCCAGGTTCATGTATTTGTTTTCTCCACCGTAGCTGTCAGCTTCTCTGAAACCATGAGTTTGAAGGATGGGATGGTACTAGACCTAGCTGGAAACAAAGCACAGAGGTAACCTTCTTCCAAACTTAACCCTGTTTGCAGAGTTGGAGATGGATGCTACTCTGTAGCCAAGGCCTAAGCAGCCCATCTAGTCTGAAAGTGCTGTTAGTTATTCTTGTGAAAGTGGCTCAGTCGTGTCCGACTCTTTGCCGACCCCATGGACTGTCCATGGAATTCTCGAGGCCACAGTACTGGAGTGGGTAGCCTTTCCTTCTCCAGGGGATCTTCCTGACCCAGGAATCAAACTGGGGTCTCCTGCATTGCAGGCGGATCCTTTACCAACTGAGCCATCTATTCTTAGGCACTCTAAAGACTGCTCACTTTAGCTATTCCCTCCACTTCCAGTGCCTTCTTCCCCAGGCTGCCCTGCCTCTGCAGATTCACCAGTTTGTTCCTTTTCTGGAAGATTACAACATACCCTATCTGGCCTGCAAGCATGGCTGTCCCAAATAGTAACTGAGCAGGAATTGGGGTTAGGGAACTGCAGCACAAATGTCCTAGCCCATCCTGAGGCAGCCAGACTAAGAGCCTTAAATCATCTGAGATCCTGAGTTCTTCACTATGGATAGCAGCTTTCTGAGACTTACAAGGGCTCCCCAGGTGCACTAGTGGTAAAGAACCTGCCTGCCAATGCAGGAGATGGTAAAAGACGCTGGCTCGATCCCTGTGTCAGGAAGATTCCCCTGGAGGAGAGCATGGCAACCCACTCCAGTATCCTTGCTTGGAGAATCCCATGGACAGAGGAGCCTGGTGGGCTGCAGTCTGTAGGGTTGCAGAGAGTCAGACATGACTGAAGCGACTTGGTAGGCACCATGCAATGTTAAAAAAAAAAAAAAAAGTAAATGCCTAGGCAGAAATTGGGGGTGGGAAGAAAGTTCTTTGCTACAGTCTGATACTGCCTTGCTCTTGGTGTTTTAAAGGGACTCCTTCCTTGGCAAAAGGAAGAAACTGAAATGCTCTAAATTACTTCTACAGACCTGTAGGATTTGGCCCATAGAATTTTAGGGGAACGATTGAGTTTGTGATAGTTAAAATTTTAGGAATGTCACACACAAATTCAGATTTGTTTTTTCTCTGGAAATAAGCAGTAAGTCTGCAGTTAAGGGCTCACAAGCCCTCCTGGCAATCACAGGCTTCCCTCTTTAGCAAGGCCTCAAGAGGTGAAAATGATGTCTTGCATACCATAGTTGCTGCTACTTGGAATTATTGGGTGGAGTAAATGAGAGAGGGAAAGACATTTGGGGAGTGAATACTAAGGCAGTGTTTCAAGTTGGGTGAAATTGAAGACCAGAGCAGAATCTGGTGAAGCAGAAGTGAGAAAGGAAATTCCCCTGAGGATCAAAATGTATGATGGGCTTCCCTGGTGGCTCAGATAGTAAAGAATCTGCTTGCAGTGTGGGACACTGCTTGCATTGTGGGTTCAATCCCTGGGTTGGGAAGATCCCCTGGAGGAGGGCATGGCAACCCACTCGAGTATTCTTGCCTGGAGAATCCCCATGGGCAGAGGAGCTTGGTGGGCTACAGTCCACGGGGTCGCAAAGAGAAAACATAGAAGGAAACATGATATGGACTACTGTTCGCAACAAGTGTGGTACGTCATCTCCCATCATGAATGGGGAATCTTAGGGGGTTATTCCCCTCCACACAGATTCTATGGACCATTTGCATCAGGATCATGTTAAACCTTGGGTTCCTGGGACCAACTGCAGACCTAGTGAGCTAATTACTAGGACCCAGGAATCTGCATTTTGACAAACCATCCTGGTCACTGTCATGCAATGAAATGCTGGAAAATCACTGTCTCTATAGAGTGTAAGTCTCTGGTGAGTGAGTGAGTGAAGTTGCCCAGTCGTGTCTGACTCTTGTGACCCTGTGGACTATAGCCCACCAGGCTCTTCCGTCCATGGGATTCTCCAGGCAAGAATACTGGAGTGGGTTGCCATTTCCTTCTCCAGGGGATCTTCCCAATCCAGGGATTGAACCCAGGTCTCCCGCATTGCAGGCAGACGCTTTAACCTCTGAGCCACCAGGGAAGCCCAAGTCTCTGGTAAATATGTGCAATTTCAAAAAAAAAAAAAAACAGTGATTCTCAGGCACTCCACTAGGAAGAAGGAAACAAGCTCTCTGGCTAAGAAACATTGATCTAACATTTTCAACTAAGGATAATGAGGTCCAGAAGACAGGAAGAAGAATATCGTCTATTGAGTGCTAACTATGCAAGGCTGTGTGCTAAGCAGAAGCTTTAGTTGCCTAGTTTAATTTCATAGCTTCATAAGGTAGATGCTAACCTAGTTTTACAACTGAGACCAGAGGCACTGAGAGGCTAACTTCCTCAGAGTCAGATTCAGATCCAAGAACTGCCGTTCTTTGACTGGTCATTTTCTTCTCTGCTCCTGCACAGAAGATGAGCAGAGAGGCCACTACTCATTACTGGACAGCATGTCCTACAAGGGCCTCACCTTCCTAGTCCATAAAGTAGGTTGTGGGTGTGGTACCCTGCATGATCAAGATACTCAAATCCTAACTACAGTCAGTCCTCTGGTTTTTCCCCTCCTCTGACCACTTGCAGATGGGTTCAAACTGCAAAAGACTTCATCTCTTCTTTCCAAGTCATCCCTGCCATTTATCTTTTCTACCTGTCACTCCACCGTAGTTCCTAAAGCTCTTGGGAGAGAGAGTCCCTAAGCAGAGAACCCTCAACAGCCTCAGTCCTAGAGCTTCTGCTCAGAGAAATGTGTCTCCCCACTCCCCTGTTCATTCTCAGTGCCCAGAGCTGGGGTTTCCCCAGCACCACCACCTCCTTACAAGGACATAGTAGCCTAAGAGAATACTTAAGATCAAAATAGCAATCTGCAGTTTTCAAAGGTTTTTACTTAACATGATCTAATTTGGTCCTCACAACAGGCCTGCCAGAAAGGAGGGATTATCTCATTTTACAGAAGGCTTGGAAACAACATGGCCCCTTAACAGCCAGTTGGTGACGCCAGGGGGTACCTCCTGCCTCCCTGTGCTCTCTTGGCATGTGCACACAGTCTGCCCACCGATGTGCACTGGATGCCAGAATCAGGTGCATTTTCATCTAAGCCCTCAGGGTCCTTGGGTGGGAGACAGAAAGTGTGGGTGTTGATTAGCTGTGAAACCAGCACCAACTGTGTTAGAAACAGTTTAGAAAAGGGGAAATGGAGAGGTCAAGAAAAATTGCATCAATGGGTAGCAGGGCTGGGTTGCATTAATCATCCCAACACTGTCCCTCGGTGGTCCTGCACCCAGTATTCCAACAGTCAACCCTGAAGTGGGTAATGGTGGTGGCAAGTGACAGGCAGAATGTTTTTGAAGAGGTCATTGCTTACACTTCACTAGCCCAAGAGGACTTCAGCTCTTCTGGTATTTACTCCCCCTCTTTATGGCTAATTTGAGACAGTCTAAAATTGGAATCCAGCACTTGGAGACAGAGTGAGGTGAGCATTCAGACATGTTCACACAGCCGTTTAGGGACGGGTTAACTTTACAAGCTTTACGCTTCCTGAGGGTCGGGGATCCTTCGTATCCTTCGATTCGGAGGGAAAGAGAGGAGGGAAGGCTGTGACTCCATCAGGCAATGGGTTCAAGGTTTACCCTTTGCCCTCTGCCTACTCAGCTAGGGGTTCCTGGAAGAATGAGGTCGTGGCGCATTTCAAAAACCTTTCCTCCGTCAACCCCGTTCGGTTCCCAGGATGCAAACATTTTCCCAGGTGCCTGCAGCCTCCCTCCCTCCCTCCAAGGAGGTAAAAAGAACCCAAATCCCAGAACTCCCCATTCTCTCACGATCCCTTGGCTGCAGTACCTCGGCTAGGAGGACAGAATGGTCACTGAGGGGGACAGTCAGACATACTCCGCAGAGCATACTCCGCTTCCTTCTCTGCCTCGTTGGATGCCCGGCTCCGGAGTAGCCCGCCTCCCTGTGCGGCACCTCCCGCCACCCCCGCAGACACATAGGCTCTCGACTAGCCGCCTCCGCTTCCTCCTGTTCCGAGTCTCCCCCATCCCGCCGGGCAGTGCGCTGCGGGGCGCGGCGCGTGGGCGTGCTGCGGGGCGACCATGGCTGTAGACTGTTACCTCCGGTTCCCACAGTAACAATCGAAAGCCACGGTTGCCCTGGAGACGCGGGGGCGGGGCGCGCGCTGCTGACGGCACCACGGCAGCTCGGGTTGGGCTGACGTCAGGACCGCGGGGTGGGGGGACGGTGGGGGACGGCGGCGGTGCGGGCGGGGGGCGGCGCTCGCTGCAGGGACGGGGCTCTGGGCTCTTGGCTCTGAGAAGTGCGTGTGGGCCGGCAGCCCCTCAGTAGCCCCTGGGGACCGGGGACGGGACGGCCCAATGGCGGAGCCCGCGCTGGATCAGCACCGCGGACAGCGGCGGTGCGGGCAGCGAGCGTGGGGCTGAGGGATCTTCGGGGACCGAGGGGCCGGGGGCGCGGCAGGTGGCCGGGTCCGCGGTCCTGAGGCGGGGCCAGGCGTCGGTGGCCGTGACTGGAGACTGTTACTGAGGGCGGCCCGGGCAGTAAGCAGTCTAGAGCCAAGGTGCCGGCGCGCTGCCCGGGCAGGTGGCTCCGTCGCCCACAGCTGGGGGCGCTGCTGCTCTTCCTGCCCCGCGTCTCCAACCCTTCTAGGCCGGGGAGCTTGCGGACAGGCACGCGGCCCTTGACGTCAAAACACTGTGACGTCAAAGATGTCCCTGCGGAGAGGCACTTCCGGCTGCGGGGAGGGGGGAGGGGCGGGTGATGGGGGCGGGGCGGGGCAGTCAGACCGAGGCCCCGCCCCCGCCTGGTCCTGAGAGGACAGCTCCTCATGCAGAGGCGGGAAGTTGGGGGCGCTGAGGGACCAGCTCGACGGGACGGGGAGGGGGCGCCCCGGCTGAATGAGGGGAGGGATCCCGAGGAAGCTGCGGCAGGGGGGCGGGTAGGTGGGCGTCTATCTCTCGCCGGCGCCCCAGCTCAGCAGACCGGGGGCAGCGAGGCTGAGTCACCGCTCTGCGGGGAGGAGAGGAAGGGGCGCGTCTCCTGAGGCGCCAGCACCTTCGTCCCACTTTCTTGAGAGGATGGCGCAGGAGCCCCAGGAAAAGCCGCAGGGGCTCTGGTCGGTCCTCTGATCGATGCTCCTCCGAAGTGGTTGCGTCTCCATCCGGGCGCAGGCAGGTGCTGCTCGGGGTTCTGCGTACGCCTCTGGCTCCAGCTCCAGCAGTTGCGAGGGGACCCTCGTCCCCTCCACCCTGTCCCCAACCCCACCCCTTTGGGGCCCCTCTAACCTGCCGCCTGTGGGTCTCCTCCTTGCCTTCCAGTCCATGTCCGTGCATCGTCCATCTGCCGCCCATTGGTCGGTCGGTCCCGCTTACCTGTCGGCTGTGTTGCGCCCGCGCCCGCTCGCCTCCCGCAGCCCGGCTGGCGCGGCGGCTTTTATAGGCGCGCGTAGTACTCGTGCGGCGGCTCATTCATGCGGCCGCGGCTCCTACACACTGACGCGTTGCCGACGTCAGCAGGGAATTTAGGAAACGGGAAGAGGGGCTATTTATAGTGGCCAGGCGGGGGGTGGGGTGGGGCGGGGTGGTGGGGACTGAGGCGATGGGGAGCTGGGAAGGGGAGGAGGGCGCACGGAAGCAGGAACGGGGAGGGGAGCTTGCGCCCCCCGTATGGGTCTACAGGGGTTAACTTTCCGGAACTGTGGGCTGGGGGCCAGGGAGAGGACAGTGCAGGGAGTGTGGCCAGGCCCATTATAAATGTAGTCACTCTGGGACATCTTGGGGGTCAACCCCAGCCCACCACCCGGCTTTCCAGGGTTCTCACCCAGTAGCCCCTACTCCCACTCCTCAGTTACTGGACCCGATGGCTCTGTGACATCACTGGATGCCCTGCGGTGGTGGCGTTATATCCCTCAAGGCTATTGCGATGTCGTCACCCTTGGGCGAGGCAGGGGGGAGAATGCGGAGAAAAAGCTGGACCCCCGGAGGGGCCTCTGACATCACCTAAAACGATGGTATCAGGGATATGAGGGGAGGAGGAGGGAGTCCAGGGGGTTGTAGGAGGAGGCTGGGCATGGAAGAAAAGGCTCAATGGGAATCCAGGAGTTGGAGACCCGAGGGAAGGGAGAAAAGTTGAGGAGAGTGGCTTGGACTCCCCAGAAATGAGCAAGAGGGTGCTCTGTGGAGGAGGTGGGGGAAAGGTGGCAGGGGAAGGGAGAGAAAGGGAAGTCTCAGTAAATGGAAGGGAGGAAGACCAGACCACAGTTTCGGAGCCTAACTCCCAGCAAATCTCATTTAGGACCGATCTGTGGAAGGAGGGACATTGACAGCTCAGTAGAGAAGAGTCTAGGGGGAGGGTAGCTGGGCTAACAGCCCTTCCTGTAGGAGTAAGAGTTCCTGTAGGTCAGAATTGGTAAGAAGAGTCCATGCTATATTGGGTGAAGTTCTCCTGGACAGGAGTAGGGAAATGAATGAATGAATGGTCCTGGCCAAGCCTAGCTCAATCAGTTGAGGAAAGTTCTAAACGAGGGAGGGGAGTGTGTTCAGAGAGAGGAGCTGGGTTAGGGTGGAGAGAGGGCAATGCCAAGCCAGGCCAGGTGGAACTAAGGAGGGATGGAAAGGTCAAAGATTAAAGGCAGCTAGGCTGGGGGCACGTATGTCAGACCCTTCCATACAGACGTAAGGACAGTGTGAGGGTAGGGACTGGGGGAGCAGGAATCTGGGGGAGATATTTAAAGAAAAAAAACTGGCACAGGGGACCCTGGGGTGGGCCTACAGGGGACAGATGCTACTGCACAGAGACCGGGCTGATTGGATCCTTGTGGGGCTAGGATCTGGCCTCATCATGGGGAGAAAAGATTACAGNGGGGGAGCAGGAATCTGGGGGAGATATTTAAAGAAAAAAAACTGGCACAGGGGACCCTGGGGTGGGCCTACAGGGGACAGATGCTACTGCACAGAGACCGGGCTGATTGGATCCTTGTGGGGCTAGGATCTGGCCTCATCATGGGGAGAAAAGATTACAGCAGAAATGGGGTAAAAGAGGTCCTGCATACCCTTTGCCATCTGGCCACCTAGAGTTCTCTATTTTTGGCCTCCAGCGTTTGTCCTACTAGTTCTCTTCCCCAGGAATGTCTTCTGCCTGGGAGAGAACTCCTATTCATCCATCAAAGCCCAGATCTAAGAGCACTTCACAGGAATCTTCCTGCCTCCCTGCCTCCCTGCCCAGTACTTTATACACATTTCCACCTCAGTGTGGCAGCACATCTCTCCGCCAAGATGTCGATGGATGTCCACCTCCCCTGGAGGCTCTCAGCTCTGGACCCCACCATTTTCATTCTTGGAACCTCACTATTTCCCTAGTGAGCACCCTAGGGCGGAAATTAGGGAGACGGAAAAGAGGACTGTGAGCAGATGCACCCAGAACACAGAGTGGAAACAGGGTAAAGACTCGGGACGCAATGGGTGTCAGAAGAACCCGTGGGGACCAGGAGCCGCCTTCTGATTGTTGAGGAAAGGGAGCCTCTGGGGGGCGCCCGAGACCTTGGTGTCTGGGACCGCGGGTGGCCGCTCCGGCGGCCCCTCAATGAATGACTCAGCCACTACCTCTGGCGGGGGCATGGGGGCGGAGGATGGCGCGGAGCTGGGGGGAGATTGGTGAACGCGGCCCCCACGGCCCAGCGGCCCTGCGCGGTTGCTAAGCTTTCCAAGGCCTCGGAGAGACGCGATCTGGGCGAACCTCATCGGTTACTATGGTAACTCTGCGCCCCTGCCTCTCGCGCTCGGCGGCTGAGGGAGGCGCAGCCAATCAGAAGCTGCAGGCGTTCTTGGGGACCCACTCCTACCCACCACGTGTGGGCGGGGGTCAGGAGGTGCGGGGAAGAGGCGGAGCGTGGGCTGCGGAGGCCCACTCAGCCGCACAGGCGCTGGCTGCCGGCCTGATGTGCTGGGGCGGCGCGGGGACACTTCCGGAGTTTAGCTGTGCAAGCGCCCGCGCTCCAGCGCTGGGTCCCCTCCCTCCTAGAGGGGGCGTCACCTGCAAGAATTGGACCTTCACGTGGGGTTCAGGATCTTGTGGGGGATCCCGGGCTGCAGGCCCTCCTGTGACTTTTCTCTCGACGAGGTCGCTCAAGCTGGTCGTCCCTCAACACAGCTCACACGGGATATCTGGGGGCTTGGGTCGCTTCTGTGGGACCCCCNAAGAATTGGACCTTCACGTGGGGTTCAGGATCTTGTGGGGGATCCCGGGCTGCAGGCCCTCCTGTGACTTTTCTCTCGACGAGGTCGCTCAAGCTGGTCGTCCCTCAACACAGCTCACACGGGATATCTGGGGGCTTGGGTCGCTTCTGTGGGACCCCCCCAAGAGGCGCTGTCCAGCCATTTCCAGGCACCTTTCCTGGGTTCCCTGTAGAGGCCTGCAAGTTCAGGGTAGGGTTTTGGGTACCACCTCTGTCCAGGTCATGAGGGCTCTATATGGCAGCACCCTGAGTATGACAGAAAGCCGGTTCTTGGACTCCGGAAGGGGACAGGTGTGCGTCTGCAAACATGCACGCTCACGGGTGTCAATGCATGGAGAGGGTCTGGGTGCAAACGGGTGTATTCTGTGCATACCTATCCCATGTGGCTGAGTGAGGTTGGGTGTATTGGGGGGGCTGGTGTACAAATGGACAGTGCCATCCAGGGATATCTAATCAGAGACCCTTAAGAGCTTGTCTATCTTCTTCCTTAGGATTTCCGAAGCCTCCTCCCTTCCACCGCCCCTTCCTTGAAGGCTGGACTTATCTGAATTGGGGCAATGTCAGAATTTAGAAATATGTACGCAGGAACATTCAGCTCAAAACCCCGGTTTTTGTGGGGCTCGCAGGTCCGGGGCTGGGGCCTCCTGGTGGGCACATCTGGAAGGCTGAATCTGAGAACGGGCCCCCCTCCTGGGTCCAGCTCGGCATCTGCGAGCCTCCCTCCATCTCAGGTGCGCAGGAAGGAGGCCGTGCCTGTGCCGCGCAAAGTACCGCACGGCCGCGAGGTGGCGCCATAACTGCAGCAGCGCCTGCCGGCCCGGGCCGCTCCAGATAAGAGTGTGCGGAAAGCGCGGCGGGGCTGAGACGCGACCAGGACGCGGGGAGGACGGACCAGCAGGACAGACCGACCGGGGGCCCGGCGGGCGGAGGGCAGCGCAGCGCAGCCACGTCCCCCCCTGGATCCGCCGGCAGCCGGGCCCGGGGCTNCTGTTTCCACAAGGGTCGCTTCGCCGGAACAGTTTTCTCCTCGGAAGCCCCCAGAACCCAGGCAGAGTGCCCGGCTGCATCCGGGCCTGGGGGTGCCGGCCAGCCTGGCCTCCTCTCCGCCGGCCGGTCTCAGCTCCTTCTTCTGGTCCAGGCCGGCCGGCCCAGGCGCCCACTCTTGGAGGCCGCGGATTCTCCGCCAGTGCCCAGGCCGCCGTGCTCCATGCCCCTGCCCCTGCCCCTGCCCAGCTGAGGGGAAGGGGAAGTGCAGGGGAGAAGCGCCGGGCTGGGTGCAGGCTGCCAGGGCTCGGTGCGGCTCTGACCCAGCCGGTGTGTGTCCCCGCAGGAGAGTGTGCTGGGCAGACGATGCTGGACACGATGGAGGCGCCCGGCCACTCCAGGCAGCTGCTGCTGCAGCTCAACAACCAGCGCACCAAGGGCTTCTTGTGCGACGTGATCATCGTGGTGCAGAACGCCCTCTTCCGCGCGCACAAGAACGTGCTGGCGGCCAGCAGCGCCTACCTCAAGTCCCTGGTGGTGCACGACAACCTGCTCAACCTGGACCATGACATGGTGAGCCCGGCCGTGTTCCGCCTGGTGCTGGACTTCATCTACACCGGCCGCCTGGCGGATGGAGCGGAGGCTGCGGCGGCGGCCGCCGTGGCCCCGGGGGCCGAGCCGAGCCTGGGCGCCGTGCTGGCCGCTGCCAGCTACCTGCAGATCCCCGACCTCGTGGCGCTGTGCAAGAAACGCCTCAAGCGTCACGGCAAGTACTGCCACCTGCGGGGCGGCGGCGGCGGTGGCGGCGGCTACGCACCCTACGGGAGGCCGGGTCGGGGCCTGCGGGCCGCCACGCCCGTCATCCAGGCTTGCTACTCCTCCCCGGCCGGNTGCAAGAAACGCCTCAAGCGTCACGGCAAGTACTGCCACCTGCGGGGCGGCGGCGGCGGTGGCGGCGGCTACGCACCCTACGGGAGGCCGGGTCGGGGCCTGCGGGCCGCCACGCCCGTCATCCAGGCTTGCTACTCCTCCCCGGCCGGGCCTCCGCCGCCGCCCACCACCGAGCCGCCGTCGGGCCCCGAGGCCGCTGTGAACACGCACTGCGCCGAGCTGTACGCCTCGGGCCCCGGCCCAGCCGCCGCACTCTGCGCCCCGGAGCGCCGCTGCTCCCCGCTCTGTGGCCTGGACCTGTCAAAGAAAAGCCCGCCGGGCTCCGCGCCTCCCGAGCGACTGCCGGGGGAGCGAGAGCTGCCCCCGCGCCCAGACAGCCCTCCCAGCGCCGGCCCCGCCGCCTACAAGGAGCCACCGCTCACCCTGCCACCGCTGCCGCCGCTGCCCTTCCAGAAGCTGGAGGAGGCCGGACCGCCTCCGGATCCGTTCCGAGGTGGCGGCGGCAGCCCGGGATCCGAGCCCCCCGGCCGCCCCGACGGGCCCAGCCTCCTCTACCGCTGGATGAAGCACGAGCCAGGCCTGGGCAGCTACGGCGACGAGCTGGGCCGCGAGCGCGGCTCCCCCAGCGAACGCTGCGAGGAGCGAGGCGGGGANGGTGGCGGCGGCAGCCCGGGATCCGAGCCCCCCGGCCGCCCCGACGGGCCCAGCCTCCTCTACCGCTGGATGAAGCACGAGCCAGGCCTGGGCAGCTACGGCGACGAGCTGGGCCGCGAGCGCGGCTCCCCCAGCGAACGCTGCGAGGAGCGAGGCGGGGACCCGGCCGCCTCGCCCGGGGGCCCTCCGCTCGGTCTGGCGCCGCCACCGCGCTACGCAGGCAGCTTGGACGGGCCTGGTGCTGGCGGCGACGGCGACGACTACAAGAGCAGCAGCGAGGAGACAGGCAGCAGCGAGGACCCCAGCCCGCCCGGCGGCCACCTTGAGGGCTACCCGTGCCCGCACCTGGCCTACGGCGAGCCTGAGAGTTTCGGCGACAACCTGTACGTGTGCATCCCGTGCGGAAAGGGCTTCCCCAGCTCGGAGCAGCTGAACGCGCACGTGGAGGCTCACGTGGAGGAGGAGGAGGCGCTGTACGGCCGGGCCGAGGCGGCGGAGGTGGCGGCGGGGGCCGCTGGCCTCGGGCCCCCTTTTGGAGGCGGTGGGGACAAGGTGGCTGGGGCCCCGGGGGGCCTGGGCGAGTTGCTGCGGCCGTACCGCTGCGCGTCGTGCGACAAGAGCTACAAGGACCCGGCCACGCTGCGACAGCACGAGAAGACGCACTGGCTGACGCGGCCCTACCCCTGCACCATCTGCGGGAAGAAGTTCACGCAGCGCGGGACCATGACGCGCCACATGCGCAGCCACCTGGGCCTCAAGCCCTTTGCGTGCGACGCGTGCGGCATGCGCTTCACACGCCAGTACCGCCTCACCGAGCACATGCGCATCCACTCGGGCGAGAAGCCCTACGAGTGCCAAGTGTGCGGGGGCAAGTTCGCCCAGCAGCGCAACCTCATCAGTCACATGAAGATGCACGCTGTGGGTGGCGCGGCCGGCGCGGCCGGGGCGCTGGCGGGGTTAGGGGGGCTCCCCGGCGTCCCAGGCCCCGACGGCAAGGGCAAGCTCGATTTCCCCGAGGGCGTCTTTGCAGTGGCTCGCCTCACGGCCGAACAGCTCAGCCTGAAGCAGCAGGACAAGGCGGCTGCGGCTGAGCTGCTGGCTCAGACCACGCACTTCCTGCACGACCCCAAGGTGGCGCTCGAGAGCCTCTACCCGCTGGCCAAGTTCACCGCAGAGCTGGGTCTCAGCCCCGACAAGGCGGCCGAGGTGCTGAGCCAGGGCGCGCACCTGGCCGCCGGCCCCGACGGCCGGACCATCGACCGTTTCTCTCCCACCTAGTGCGCCTCTGGCCTCCATGTGGCCCCGGGCACGCCCCCAGGCGGCGCCGGCGGCCACCAGGAGGCGGGTGCCCCCCACCTCCCCGTGCCCGGACAACAGTAGCAGCCGCGGCAGCGTCGCCACAGGGTCGGCGGCCTCACCTGGCCTCACTGCTTTGTGCCTTAGCCCGGGGGTGGGGATAGGGGTTGGGGAGGAAACCCCGGGAC
>SJYA01002500.1:3257973-3354845 GCA_006410615.1 Neotragus moschatus
AAGCCCGGGGACGGGGGTGGGTTGGGGGAAGGGAGATTTATATTTTTGATATCAGCTTTGACCAAAGGAGACCCCCGGCCCTTCTCCGCCTCTTCCTGTGGTTCGTTGGCCCCCACCTCCCGGCTCCGTGCTGCTCTGGGGGCGGGGGGAGGGGTGCCACTGTTGGGCGCTCCCAGCCCTACCTCCGGCCCTTGCGACCACACCCATTCTCACTGTGAATCTCCCCGCTGGGGTCGGAGCGTCGGGCAGAGCTGGGGAGCGGGGAGGGGACTGAGCCGGCCGGAGGGCCCCCCGCCCCAGCCCCCGCCCGCCCCGGGACGGATAATGTGAAGTTCCTCATTTTGCACAAGTGGCACTAGCCCCAGGGCTAACCTTTCGCCCCCTCTGGAGTCAGAGGGCTGAGACAGCCCTGGCCTACCTGGTCTCNTCGGGCAGAGCTGGGGAGCGGGGAGGGGACTGAGCCGGCCGGAGGGCCCCCCGCCCCAGCCCCCGCCCGCCCCGGGACGGATAATGTGAAGTTCCTCATTTTGCACAAGTGGCACTAGCCCCAGGGCTAACCTTTCGCCCCCTCTGGAGTCAGAGGGCTGAGACAGCCCTGGCCTACCTGGTCTCCCACTCCCGCGGTGGTCCCCCCTCCCTTCCCTGGGGCCCGGACCATATTTATTGCATGCGCCCTGGGCGGCCCCCCACCCGGAGCCCAGGCCGGGCTGGGCTGGAACGTGGTCTCTTTAGCTCCCTCCTCCTCGTTTGTATATTTCCTACCTTGTACACAGGCTCTTCCAGAGCCGCTTCCATTTTCTATACTCGAACCAAACAGCAATAAAGCAGTAACCAAGGACCCTGGACCCAGCGGCTCTCTTTGCCCTGTACAAGGAGCTAGGTGGGGCGCACGGGAGTGGGTGCTGGGGCCAGAAGCAGCACCCTCAGACAGTGCAGTGGCTTGGCCCTTCCCTCCTCAGCCCCAGAGACAGGTCAGCAACAGTTCAAGTATGTTTTATAACTAAAAATTTATTCAGGAAACAAAACCAGGGCTGCAAATGGAACAGAAAGGAGGGATGGGGGTCTCCCACCCACCCGCCACCCACCCAGTCATTAACCTTCACCCTGGAGAAGGGATCTCAAAGGAGAGGCCAGGGACCCTATACCCCAAAGCCCAGTCTTCTGAGCCCTGTACCCTCAAATTACTGGCTGTGGCCCTCCTGTTCCCCATTTTTCTGGCATAGTCTTGGGCTTCGGGGAGGGCACTGCCTTGTTCCNCCACCCACCCAGTCATTAACCTTCACCCTGGAGAAGGGATCTCAAAGGAGAGGCCAGGGACCCTATACCCCAAAGCCCAGTCTTCTGAGCCCTGTACCCTCAAATTACTGGCTGTGGCCCTCCTGTTCCCCATTTTTCTGGCATAGTCTTGGGCTTCGGGGAGGGCACTGCCTTGTTCCCACAGTCTGGGCAGGCTGTGTAGTCAGTCAGGAGCCTCTGGGGGACTTCCCAACTGGTCCCATTAAAATTGACTCCTGGTTTTGCCTCCAAACCCTGTCTTCCCCTAAGTCTTCCTCCAGCCCTGTCCCTGGCTTGGGAGAAGACAGTCCCGGTAGGAAGCCTCCAAAGGGAGATTGAACACAGGTGCTGGCTAGAAGCAACAAAAATCTCCAAGCATAGCCAGAGGGCCCCTGTGCCTTCCAGGGCAGAGCAATGCTCCTCTTGGGCACTGGCCTGCCCTACCCTCAGACTAGTCTGAACATTGCTCAGAGCACAGGGGCCTGGGAAAGGAGGTCAGGGGCAGGAAAGCTACATTAGGTTCCTGCCACAGGTACCACAGAAGAAAGAGTCAGAGAAGCTCCACAGCAAGGGACTGAGGGGCCAGGAAGATGAGAGGGAAGGACTAGAAAGGGGGGAAGAAGGGGGATGGTTTAGGAGGGAGAGAGGAAGGGGGAGTTGGGAAGAAATTTTGTGAAGCAGGAAGAGAGCAAAAGGAAGGCCACTGAGGGGAAAGGGAGCAGGCAAAGGCAACCCAGGGGGCATGGGCCTGAGAGGGCAGAGGGCCCTTCCCTACAGACCCATGACCAACTGAGGGGAGGGCAGGTGGCCAAGCACAGGGGACCCGGGCGGCAGGGCAGGGAGAAGAGCAGCGGGGAGGGGGGAGGAGAGGTGAGGGCCTAGGGCTGCTGTTCCGGACATGGTATTCAGAACCCAAATGGGGTCTCGGGGCAAACAGGCATCAGGGACCCTGACAGACCTCCTGGGTGCTCTCCTCATGACCAAGGCCTCTTGGACACTTTTGGGTCAGGGCTTCTGAAGACTGAGGGGACCCATGGTTTCACCTGCATCTGATGGAAATGCTAACCCCGCCCTGCGCCATCTCCAGCTGAGAAAGTGGCTGCATCTCCGGGCTAAGAGCCCTTCCGCTGGCCCTTGATCTGGACAGAGGGAGGGAGAAAGGCTGGGCATGGGGCGGCCCATCTGGCTCGCCTGCCTGCCGTCACTGCAGCCAGCCACCTCCCTGCTAAATCCTGGTAGCCCAGGAGGGTCCCAGCACTTCCGCCCACCCTTAGGAGGGGCTCTGTGAGGAGCAGCTCCCCCACAGCACGGCCACGGCGTGGGTTGGAAGAGGATGGTTTATTGTCTGGGTGGACTGGTGGCTCAGGCGCGTGGGCGTCTTCTGTGCTACACCGGGCACCTGGCGGCCTTCTCAGGAGCACTTCCGTGGGGGGCGGCTGCACCCCCTCAGCCCACCTGGGCCCACGTGAGGAAGGCCGGGATGTCTCGCACAGGCACGTTCCTGGTCAGCGCCTTCACACGCAGGTTCCGGTCGTCCGTCAACAGCACCACCTCCCTCAGCAGCCGGATGGGCTCCTCTGTGGGCACGAGAGAGCATGGGGACTCAGAGGGCAGGACACGGAGGCCCTGGCTGCCTCTCCTCTCCTGGAGGGGAAAGCGGTCTGGGGGGCTCACGGCCAACCGTTTCTTGGCCCTCCCACAGGGCCTTTCCCACACCCAGACCATGAGCAGAGGGCGCCCCTCCCCTGCGGGCTGAGGGAGGGGCCGTCTCGGGCCTGGGCTGGCCTGCTATGCACTCCTGCCCCCGGCATGGGACTGGGCCGCCTCGTGCCCTGTAAGCCCCCCAGCCCGCCAGCCTCTGCAGAACCCTCTTCTCAGGACTCTGAGCTGAGGCAGGAGAAGCAGCCTCCTGTCCCTTCTGACTGCAGGGCTAGTTCTGGGCTCATATGACTCTCTTCTGCATTATCTTGCCAGTAGCCTGATGCTTGAGGTATTCAGAAGTATGAAATGCAAGATGGAATATGAAACGTATCCAGGGCTCCCAGGATGTGAAGAAGGGTGCTAGCTCTGAGGAGAGGAGGACAAGGGTCCCCTGGCAGAGGCCAGCCCAGGTGGCCCTGAGGCTACAGCCCAGAGAGTCCCACCACTGAATAAAAGTAATCCATGTCTGTGGTAGAAACCTTTTAAGCACAGAACAAGGAAGGTAAAGTTGACTGTCCTCCCCGTGAGCTTCCTCATGTCTCTGTCTTGTCCCAGGGTAAGCTGTGTATGTTTCCAAAATTTCTTTATGCACATTTACAAGTATAGATACTTGTCATATAAGCTTTTTTCCTGTAATGTTACAGTCATACTAGCTGTACTTACTTCACTGAAATTCTAAAGATCTTTCTATGTCAGCACAAACGGAGCGCCTTCATTCCTTTTAGATGACTTTTTTTTTTTTAAGCAGGATGTCTCCCCCCCCACCCCGTTCCTTAACCTTTTAATACTAATGTATCGGGGAGAATTTAAACTGGGGCCAAGGACTCTCACAAGTGACATCTCACCCCTGCTAAGGCCCCCCGGGTGGCAGGTCCACTCCTCATCCCCAGGCAGGCAGGCAGTGAGGCCCAGGAAATGTCCTGCAGGGCTTCCTGATCATGGGGGCCTGGCAGGGCTGGGGGACTGCAAATATCCGTGTCGGACCTGAGCAGTTTCAGCCTTGCCAGCTCCAGGGAGGCAGGCTGTGAGCTGGCTGTCAGCCTTGGGAGGAGTCTGGGGGAAGAGGGAGGAGAGGCTCACGGGGTTGATGGTGGTGAGAGAAGGGGAGCAGCGGAAGGAGGGTGTGGTGGGAGGTGAGCGGCTGTGGTGGACTGAGACGGCAAGGAAGGCAGCCCTGGGGAGAGGAGATGCTCTGAGACGCCCAGCAGCTCGGGGGGGTGTGTGGGCGGGGCGGGGTGACGGGCAGTGCCCTGTGGGACTCGCAGCAGGCGGCCCGGGTCTGTCCACGGCCCCACTGCTCCTGCCCTGGGACTCAGACCAGGCGAGTCCCAGGCCTCACGGCAGCCAACCGAGGCCCGGCATTGCTGGCAGGGGTCTGCAGGGGTTTCTGTGGATACTTTGAGACATTTTGAACAATAAACATCCTCTGTTTTGACACTGGTAACTTCACTTTGTTAGAAACCAGAGACTGTCATCCTGTCAGGCCCCATCCGCCATAATCCACATGATTTTAAAATTCAACATCGTTTACACATAAACATTTGGTGATGGTTTCTCTGTGAATCTGACAAGTTAATCTGCTAAGAATTCACACTGACAAATGGGGTTTGATTACACCAGCCCTTGCTGATGTAATTCTGATAGGGGCGGTCCCCAGGATGCCAATGGGTTCCTGTAGGCTGTTGAGGGTGAAGTGGGGGCTGGGGAGACTAGGGCCAAAGCCAAAATGTGTCTCTGCTGAGAAAGAAACAGCTCTGAGGCTGGGTGGGGCCACAGCGGTATCTGAACCGTACTTCCCAACAAGGCCCTCTGCAGTCTGACCGACCTTGCCCGCAGAAGGTGTCCCTCCAGGAAGCTGCCTGGGAGCAGAGCCCCACCCCTCCGCTTGGCTCCTCTTTGCCCCTTGGATGCTCCGGATCCACCCCTTAGGGACGGTGCAGGCATACCACGTAGCAGGGCCCCTCTGAGGAACAGCAGCTGTGGGCGCGACACCCGCCTCAGGTACAGGGCCATGGGCGGCATGGGTGGCGCTGAAGTGCGCAAGGAGGCTGGAGGGAAGGCAGTCCCGGGCCCGCTGGGCAGCAGAGTGGGGAAGCCAGCAGAGACGGGCTGGGCGACCTCAATGCAGAGAAGAGGATAAGAAGGCTGCAGACATGCAGACAGGAGACCAAGAGCTGGGAATTATCAGCTGTGCAGATGACACTGAGCTAGGAGAGCCTAGGGATTCCTTCCCGAAGAAGAAATGGCCAGAGTCCCGGGAGCCACAAGCAACACCTGAGCCTTGCTGACTTTCAGAGGCTAGCTCAAGCAAGAGACGGTTCTGGGATGAGGATAAGGTGCTCAAGCACCCGGAAGAGAGTCTGACCCAACGGGCTTCTGCTCACCCAAAGGGTCTTGAAAACCGGGCTGAGGGCTCCGTCTGCAAGCCCTCACCTGCCTCCAAAGTGCTATGTCACACAGCCAGAGAGGCAGGAAGAAGAGGGCCACTGCTAGCTGGGGAAGTGCTTCCACCCTGGCCTGACACAGGGTAAACATTCACGGGTGAATTGAGAGGGTGAGCATGGCCAAGGACAGGGAGGTGGGGCCCTAGGGACCGCTGAGGACTGTCCTCAGCGCGGCAGAGGGCTGGGCTCAGGAGACCATGGCCGGAATAAGCTACAGTGAATCATAAAGACATTCTTGCTGTCAGAGAACTCACTGAGGACCCAAGAAAGGAAATGGATGCATGGAGAGCAGGAAAGTTCACTGCCTGAAGCCCCGCTTCCTGGGCGAGGCCCGTCCTTAGCTGGCTGAGGGTCCACCTGAGGCTGGGGGAGTGGGGGGCGTCTGTGTGTGTGTGGGGGGAACTGGGCTGGCCTCAGGCTTATATCAGGCCTCATCCCTGATTTTTACACTTTCCAGGCCAGAGTCAGGGAAGGGACCTAGGGCTGAGGCAGGTAGGACGAGGTAGGGAGGGAAAGGAAGGTCCTGAGGTGGAGAGAGTACACTACCTTTGTTGGTGGGCATGAAGTCCTTTGCCTTGTCTTTACAGTAGTGGAGGCAACAGGAGAGGATCAGGTCATCGTTGTTACCCTGGAGGAAGACAGGGTGAGTGCCGCTGCGGTCACATCTCAGTGGCCCGCCCTGGCCCTGCTTGGCCAGGTCCCACTGTGCTGAGAGTTACCAGGGGGACAAGGAACCCCCTCCTGGGCCTCGATGGCGGATGCCCCCTAGGGGCAGGAGGTCCACGCTGGGGGGCCTGCCTTAAGCCCCTCTCCCACGGCCCCTGCTCTGAAGGCTGGCTCAAGCGCTCCCGTTTTGCCCTGGATCTCACCAGCTGGCCAGTGATGTCCTCACTGCGGAAGGCGATGGATTCGAGTTCATTGCCACGGCTGGTCAGGGCCCGGAGGCAAGAGTCCCGACTCTCAAATCTCCGCTCGAGGAACTCAATGGACTTCCGGGCCTTTTCCTGCACCACGCGGGCATAGCCCCCGGCCCGGTGGTCTGTCTCCTGCCCCTTGGCCAGGCCGTCCAGCTCATTGATCACTGAGGAGACACAGTCCCACAAAGAATCAGCCTCAACAATCATGTCTGTCTTGTCTGTCTGCACCCGAGGCCTTGCTTTCGCAGGCGGCTTCTATCCGACCCTGGAGGCCACGTGGCCCCACAGCAGTCTTCCCATGTAACCGGGGGCCCTTGGAGGGCAAGAAGTGCCCTCGATGTTCCACGTGTTCTCTCCTTTTTCTGCCTCTTCCCCTGGGCCCCACCCTTCTCTTGGGAGGAATTTACAGGGATTTTCTGGAGCTGCTGTATTCAGAGGAAGAAACCTGGCCCCTCCATCGCATTCCTCAGTTATAGAATCAAATCGAGAGGGTCCCTCAGGAGAGGCAGGGGTATGGAGCAGCTAGAGGGAGAGGGGCACCCTCCCTCATCCGCCCGGGCCCCCAGCTGTTCTATGCCTGTCCTTGGCAGAGCGCGGGGAGGTCACAGGGTGGGAAGTGGGGTCACGGCCTCACATGCAGGGACTCTGCTAGTCCCCTGAACCATCCTCTTGGCACTTCTACCTCCTCTGATACTGCACGTGTGTATCTGTGTGTGTGTGTCTGTGTGTGTGTCTGTGTGTGTGTGTGTGTCTGCCTATGTGTCTGGGACACGGCTTCATTTTCTGGTGAAGATTCTTTCCAAAATTCCAGCCAAGAGCCTGAGGTCAAGTGGGAAATATGCACTCCTTGGGGGCTCCGGGAGAGTTTGGGGTCTGAGGCCTCTCCTCAGCACAGTGATTCATGGCTCGGGGAGTCGGCATGAGCACGCTGTTCCATGGTGAGCCTGGCACTCACTGTCTGGGTATTCAGAGACACTTTCTGGAAAGGGCCCATGTGGGAACACGCACGCACACACACATACACACTCATGCCTTCAGCAACCTAAAGCTGCAGCGTCCACACAATGTATGGCTGAGGTTGCGGAGTAGTGGTGGCTGAGTGTATGGTACACCAAACAGAACATCAAACGTGAAGAACTAGTATTCTAACCCAAAATCTGCTTTCCTGCTTCCAAACTAAACAGGCTTCAAAGGGGAAGCTTGTTTGTGCTTCTGCACCAGGCGGGGCTTCTCGATGCTGGGGTCAGGCCTAAGGAGCACGGAGCAGGTTAAAGAGCACAAGAGACAAGCGGGGAGGCTGTTAACCCTCTGTGCTCTGGGCACAGGGCAGGGGTCCACTCTCCTGTGACAGAGCTGGCATTTCCCCGTGCCCCTCGGGGCTGACTATTTTATAGCTGCCAGCTCCTCTGGGTCCCCTTATATATTTGCTCCCTCCCCACATAATCTGGCTTCCCCCACTGGCCCGTAAGCTCGCCAAGGCCGAGGGCTGCAGCTCTGCCTTCCATGGGCGCCCTTGGGAACAAGGAGACGGAGCACGTGGTGGGCCCCATCAGTGCTGGTGACCAGGAGTGCGTCGGGCTGGGGTGGTGTCTGAGGCTCCTTCCAAGACTTCGTGAGCAACCGGAGACGTGGCCGCCTCTCTATTACCCCATTTCCTGACCGTCCAGCAAAGAGCGGCCAATTCACTTTCTTACTCCTGAAAATCTCCTGGGCAGGAGGGCACGGGGCCTTGCTCTCCTGAAAGCTGCCCCACCCGGGACCTGGTGAGGGCAGAGGGGTGGCTCCAACAACACAAGGGTCTGGCTCAGCCCTGGGGAGACAAGCTGCTCTACTTCTGAAGAACAGAAAACCTTCCCGTGGGTCTCAGGGCCTGGGTTGAAGAGGCTCTGGCCAGGCCACATGGGGAGGGGGAAGGAAGACAGGGAGGGTGGAGGCGGGCCGAGGGCCGCTTCTGTGCCAACATTCTCAGGTGGTGCTAACGTGTTTCCCACAACCCCCCAGGGTTCTACAGCCTCTGCAGGGGCGGATGTTTCCTGCCCTTTGTTTCCACCCTCATCTGGCACTAAGACACTGGGGACTGGGAGGGAAGGCCCAATGGAACATCTTGGCATGGATGTCAGAGGTGGCTTGGCAGGCAGACGGCCAGTCTGGCAGACCGTCCAGAGGCCAGGGCTTCCAAACTTGCTCCAAGTGGCTGCTGAGAGGGGACGTTAAGCAGCCCTAGCTTCCCAGTTGTCTACCAGACCCCCTCCCTCCAGAGGACAGCTCTTGGCACTAGCGGCTGTATGAGTTGTACAGACAGAAGCCCAGGGCCCCTCCTGAGGCCGACCCACCACAGGGCTCTGAGAACCAGGGGTGCCTTAGACAGTCCCTGGAGATGGCCCAGCTGGGCTCCTCTGGCCTAAGGGTGGAAGTGCGAGAGCTGGCCCTGAGACTCTGACCCTGTACCAGCAAACAGCGACCAGACAGTGGTGAGGGCCCAAGTGGCAGGAATCCACAGGCGGGAGCCACGGGCTTGTGCTGGAGGGCCTCCATCAGCCTGGCCTTAGAGTGACATGGGCCAGAAGAACGCTCCCTCGAACCAGTAGAGCTGTCGTGAAAAGCTGCGAGCCCATCAGACCAAAAGCATCTAACCACTTCAGAATCCTCCCAGCCTCCCTGCCAGACCACCCAGCAGCACTGCCGTTATCTGCCAGGGCTGAGTGTTTACCAATAACGGGAACCAGCTTTGCTGTTTTACTGCGAGCTTTATAAGGATAAAAACAAGGGCTGGGCTCGGGCAGCCTCTGGTTGCTGGGACACAGGAGTCCATTTGCTCAAGCAGTTTAAGCCACGGATCAGCCATAATAATTCGAACTGCTTTGATTATTAAACAGTCTCCCTTGCCCCACGCATTCCCAACTTCCCTGCAAATCCCGTCTTACACACACGGCAGGCAGGGCCCCCGGGCTGCGGCGCGTGCGTGCAGAGGGGCCTCGCTGCGCATGTGCAGGGCGGGCCCGGCCCTGACTCACCGATGAGGGGCACCACCAGGATGTAGTTCCTGCTCTCCAGCAGCTGCGCCAGGCTGGCCAGGTGGTCAATGAAGCCGTTGGTGTCTGGTACGAGGAACAAGGGTCTGATCTCGAGCTCCATCTGCCTCACGTGACTCTGGTCCTCCAGGACAGCCTACAGGGACAGAGTGGTGGATGAGCAGGCCAGCACGGGCAAGCCCGGGCCCGGACTCTACCGTGTGGACCAGCACCCTGCCCCCTCAGCCTCGCCCCCTACTCCAGAGGGACAGCTAGGCCCCTGTGGGGCCAGCCCAAGACAAACCTACGGTGACCAAAGGCTTGGGGAAGAAGTGTGACTAAAACCCCACGTGGGACTGAGAAGGGACCCTGATGGCATTCAAAATAATGGGGCTCTGAAAGGAAGACTTGGGGCTAAAAATCAACAAGGTGTCTGACAGTGGTTTCACACACGTTACTGAGAATACAGGAGGTACTTAATCTAGATACTTTAGACATACACATAGCCAGAATTTGTCATTTCCACTTACTTCACTGTGTAGTTAAGGAAAAAAAAAAAAAAAGAACCACCTCAAAACCTGCGCAAAAAAGTGATGCTGACAACCAATAATTGACACCAATGTCTCCCAGAGTGGCAGGAGTCCACACAGCGGGACAGATGACACCCCAAGTCACATGTCTGTAGAGAATGCCATCTGGACTGACGAGAATGAAGACCGTCTTCCCCTGACCAGCCGGGTGCTCCCTAAACAGGGGTCGTCTGTGTTCCACCCGCGCTGCTTTGCCACAACTCTGCACAATCTATACTGTTTGTATACTTGGTGTTTTTCTTTAGATGGACTTCAAGTCAACTCACTTTTGTGGCTCAGCAAATAATATACGTGGTATCGGGAGTCTGAGCGCCCAGACATGTTTACCATTTCAAGCTGAATTTCCTCAGTAAGGAGTCAGCGTGTCTCCTACGCATCACTAAAAAAACCCCTCGGGCAGCACCAGTGGTCTGGGCAGCACACCTCGGAAAGCTCATGGCCTGGAGCTTGTCAATCTTACATGTTCGCATTTTTCAGGGTCGCTTCCAAACCCATTTGGAAAAGCCCAATTTTCTCAAGTCTGACAGGGCATGCGTGGCGGAGGCCCTGGGAGATAGGCTTTGGGTCCACCTGTCACTACGGGGCCTGATCACTCTCTGGCTGCTTTGTCTTCTGGGGACCATGGCCAGGAAGCAAGCTGGTTTGTGGGCATCCACCCAGACCCCGTGTATGGAGCTGGAGGACATCAAAACAAGCCTGGCAGGGGCCCAGGGCGCAAGTCCCAGCCCTGCCCTGCCCCCCTGTGGCCTCCTGCCACACACCAACTTGCAGGCACACAGACACGAGCCCGAAGCAGGGGAGGAGATGTGCGTGCCANTGTATGAGCAAAAAGCTGCAGAAGCCTCTGGTGGGGGTGAGGGGGGCGCAACTGGAATGCTGTGATTCAGACAGACTGGCCCTGGCCCGGAGTCAAGTGTGCTGACCCGGAAGGAGAGGTCTTTAGGAACCCTTCTCGCTGCGGCGAAGGCTGGGCCGCAGTGGTCCTCTGATGCAGAGCTGGGAACCCTAGGGAAAGCGTGGACATGCTAGATCAGACCAGGGGCGACAGGGAGCATGAAGTCATCCAGTGTGAATAAGGAAAGAACTTAACTCTGTGTCTGAAGGCGCTCAGTAACTGACTTTCTCTGAAGCCTGGAGGCACCCTGGAGCAGGCTGGTGGGGACCTGGGAGGGGGCTGGTCCACAGCTACATCTGAGGAGGAAGCTACAGGGCCGGGGTCCCCAAGAAGGGCTCCTTCACAGGTTAAGTTCCTCCTTCTATGTGCTGGGGATGACTGGGGGAGGCTGAGCCTTTTAGAAAATTGAGACACTGAGAGTTACAAATAAAGGCACCGCCATTAGTTCACACGGGAGTCATGGAGCTGGAGGAGCTCGGGTCACAGAGCAGCGCCAGGTCAGGAGCAGACCTTCCTTCTGCTCAGGGCTCCACAGGGACTGCAGCCACAGGCTGATGGGACTGTTGATCCCTGGGCCTCTCTGGCCAGACCAATGTCTTCACCAGAAATGAGAAGTGTGGTAACACAGCGAATTTCCACGCTCATCCTGTGTCTGAAAGTATCTAGCTAGATGCCTGATATTAGTAACAGCCAATTTCAGTTTCCGTTCTTCCTGCCCAACTCCATTTTTCACCTTTTATATATCCAGTGGGGGTGACTATCTGGGGCAGCCACTAGGGAGCAGAGCTGGGGATGGCGAGGCAGTGGACTGCTGATCTCTGTTATGAGATTCACGGTGCTCTTGGTGGTTTCTTCTTTCTTTAACTAAAGTTATGTGGGATATTTAACTATTTAAAGTTAAGTGGGGGTATTAAAAAAAAAAAACCTGCAAAAATGGAAATGAAATATAAAGGAGGAAAAGCTGGTGAGATAACCACTGGCATTGCAGGCAGACATGCTTGTTTTTGGGGACACTCTGTGCAGCATGTGGGGTCTTAGTCCCCCAGCCAGGGGCTGAGCCCACGCCCTCTGCAGTGGGAGCCTCCAGTCTTATCCACTGGCATTCCCTCCTGAGCTGCAGAAACACACGGGGCAGATTCTGCATCTACTCCACAAAGCAGCCTGGGCCACTGGCTTCCCTTAGCATCTTCACTGCAGGGGGGCTGCTCATGGGAACATTTCTGCTTAGGATCCCTTCTCTGGATATCCAGAGTCGGTACCACAGAGCTTAACATATACTTGCCGTCTTTTTTAGGATTATAATTATGATGACCTGCCCGCTACTTCTTGCTGCCCTTTCAAGATGGACAGGGAGTGGCAGAGCCAAGCATGCCAACCCTGGGCTTGCTCCAAGCAACAGCCCAAGGGTATTTTGGCCGAAAAGCCTGACCTCTCTCAAGATGACAGCCCCCTGTGGATGCTGCAGGAGCCAGAGAAGTGCGACTGACTGAAGCGAGCTGTGGGATGGGCGTTTGCCCAGCTCCACGGGCTGCTGTGCCTTCCTGTCCTGGTGTGAACGTGCCCCTGGCCTGGTAGTGCGCTGGCTCCCGCCCCGTCTCCGACAGTTAGGAGCCAGGGCTGAGTGTCCGCCTTCCGCTGGAATCCATACAGGTGTGGGGGCTCTGTGTATGCCCCATTGTTCCACAGAGCCACCCCCCACAGCTGGGTGGCAGTGTGAATGGGCTGCAGCTATATTTAGCATGAAACTCCTGGGGCCGTCACAAAGGAATGACCGCATCTTCAGGAGGGTGGGTGGGCGGGAAGGGGACAGGGGAGCAAAGCTATTTTCAGAACACATGTCATTGCTGGCTACGGAGCAAGGCTGTGGCCATAACGCCGAGGGAAACAATAGCTGTGGCCAGAGGAAGAGCCTGTTATGTTTCAGGTGGGATGTTTGCAACTGCTCAGGAAACCTGACCCCGCCCGACAGCAGCACAAATCACAGCAGAGCCTCGTGGAGGCAGAGAGGAGGCGGGGGATTCACAGGGCCAGGGTGAGGTGCCAAGAGGCCACGCCTCAAGCCCAGAGGAGGATTTTCAGCGACTGCTTTGCCCTGGGGGCCTGGTTAGGAATGAAACACTTCTGACCAATTTCCCGGACAAACCAGGCCCCCTGCTCTGGTCTCTGACACTTCCCAAGAAGGACGATGGGAACAAAAGGAACTCGGCAGAAGGCTGCAAGGTGGGCACAAGCAGGGCAAGACGCAGAGCCGCCTCGGGCAATGGGTGAAGGCTGGGCTGAGCCGAAAGGGCGGTCTCGAAGCCCTCCCTGGGTGGGCGGACTTGGCCCCCAGTGTCCAGGGCCTGGGCTGGGTGCTGAGCCTCCAGCTGCACAGGTCCTGAGAGCTGCCCACACCCCTTTCCTGACCTCCAGCCGGCCCCACTCACCAGCCTCTGTGCAACGCCGGAAGCGGGGAGGGACAGGCTGCGGAGGAGGCCAGGCCTCGCCTCCCCCAATCCCACAGCTGAGTGCAGGCCCAGGGGTCTAGGTGGGAGCGGGGGGGTGGGGAGAAGAGGGGGTGTGGCTCTGGCCCCAGATCTCAGTTGGATTTTACAGCCAGCATGGGGGCCGGGAGGGTTTTTTCCAACCCCATCTTCATATCCCCTTCCCCAAACATGTGTGGTTCCTGTTTTGCTGCATCTGTAAAAGGCGCTGGGAGCTGGGGACCTGCCTTACACCTCTTGGTTAACACCCCTGGAGACGGAGGGGGTTCGGAGCCGTGTAATTTACAGCCCATCTCCCCGATCTTAATTCACCCGATGCTCCTCTCTTCCTTATTGTATTAGTGTGACCAGGTACCTGCCAACAATAATGGCCTCTCTAGCTAGGAGCCTCTCCCTCACTCCCAGGACAATTTATACCTTTTCCTTGGGATTTTCCCCCCTTAAATTAAACAAAAAGAGGAAAAATAAGAAAAGGTTAACATGGGTTTGGAGCGCTGCAGCCCCGTAGTTCTGGGCAGGGAGCCAATGGCCTGAGGGCACACACATGTGTGTGCTCTCCCAGAAGGGCCTTCACCGGCCCTGTTTTACAGCCACCTCGGCACAGACTCCAGGGTTCACGCATATGGCCAGACAGATGTGTCTGGCTTACGTTCAAGGCTGGAAAATGAAGAATTATGGAAGTGAAGGGCCCCGGGCATTAAAGGGGGGGCGGGGAGAAGGGAAGGGGGGAATTTTTTCTCTGCTGAGAAATCCTCCTGTGGCCGTGAGGCTGGAGGAAGAGGGCTGACAGGAGGCAGGCCGCCAGCAGCGGCGCATGTGGGGCCTGCTCTTAAAGGGGCCCTAGCCACCCGGCCTGACGGCCCGCAGCAGGCTCTTGGTGCCTGGACCTGAGCACCCTGCTCTGAGGGAGCTGACGGCCGGACGGGCTCCCCAGGCAGCAGCGGCCACAGGTCCCGGAAGTCAAGTCCCGCACGGGACTGCTGTCAGGGACCGCTCATCACTGGTGAGGCCGGGCTGCCCACGGCGCTCAGGACAAGGCCAGGTCCCCTCGGCATGCGCTCCTCCAGCGGCTGGCGCTCCCCTTTGGTAACAGAGCTCGCTCCCAGGACACGTCACTGACCTCTGCGCCAGTGGACACTCTGGGGCGGGACTTCCTTGGTTCGCCCCCACGTCCCCTGGTAACCAGCCTGGTAGGTGCTCAGCACTGCTTACCACACTGAGCGGAAGATGCAGGACCTGATTCCAAGCAGTTCACGGTGCGGCGGAGGAATAAGCCCAGCAATAAGTGTAATCTGAGACGCGATATACATTTCACAAGTGAATTATAAATCAGTGCCACAGGAGCACTGAGTAGAGAGGTGAATTCCTCCTGGGGGGAGTCGGGGAAGGCTTCACTGGGGAGATGGGGTTTCGTCTGGGGACTGAGGGAAGAATAGAATTTCAACAGGTAATAGGAAATGTGGAGCGGAAAAAAGGGTACTCGGGCTTGAGGGAGCAGCAGGAACCAAGATGTAAGCGTGGGGAAGAGGAGCGCTGTCTGGGGATGGTGGGCGGAAGGAGGGCTGGCGCTGTCCGGGCAGCGGGGCCAGAGTGTCTGGAGGGACGGGCGCTTCGCGTGCACTCTTTCTGAGGGAGGTGCTGTTACCACTTTCGTCTGACAGGTGAGGAAACGGGCTCGAGGAAGTCAAAGCATTTGCCCAACATCCCATAGCTTGTGAGGGCTCAGGGGGAATGGGAGAAGAGGCTGGGAAAACAGACTGGGAACAGCCTCAGATGCCACAGTAAGGAATTCAACTTTATTAGCCAAGCAAAGGTGCTGATGATTCCTGGGCAGGAGAGTGGCTCTTTTGGGAAGGGAACGATGAAACTATGTGTAATGATGCACTGCAGGCAGTGAGTCTGGCTCACAGACCTGGTCCCACAGCTCCCGGAGCTGCCATTCACAGACTCCAAGGTGACTAGGACCCGTCAGACTTGTGCAGTGCAGGGTTGCTGGCTCCCATCTAGTCGATCCCTGGGCTAAGGCAGCAGCTGTGGCGATGGGAATGGAGAGGAGAGGAGGGCATGAACGAGTGAACAGACAGGATCTGATAAGAAATCAGACACGAGGGGGCTATCCTGGTGGCTCAGTGCTAAAGAATCTGTCTGCCAGTACAGGGGACACAAGTTCAACCCTTGGGCCGGGAAGATCCCACATACTGTGCAGCAATTAAGCCCGTGCACCACAGCTACTGAGTCTGTGCTCCAGAGCCCAGGAGCCGCAGCTACTAAGCCCGTGTGCCACCACTACTAAAGCCTGCATGCCCTAGAGCCCGTGCTCCCCAACAATGAGAAATCCATGCATCACAACTAGAGAGTAGCCCCACTCGCTGCAGCTAGAGGAGACACCTATGCAGCAATGAATACCCGATACAGCCAAATGTAAACAAATAAATAAATCTAAAAAATGAAAAAAGCAGACATGAGGGCTTAGAAGCCAGTGAGGAACTTTAAGATGATGCTCTCAGACTTCCTTGATAGTTCAGTGGTTAAGAATCCACCTGCCAGAGCAGGGCACATGGGTGTGATCCCTGATTCAGGAAGATCTCACATGCTGTGGGGCAGCTAAGCCTCTGAACCAAAACTACTGAGTTTGCCCTGGAGCCTGTGCTCTGCAATGAGAGAAGCTACTGCAAAGAGAAGCCCAAGCACCACAGTGGAGAGGAGACCCCAGTCGCCACAACTAGAGAAAGCCCAAACTCAGCAACAAAGCCCCAGCACAGCCAAAAAGTAATAATGAATAATTAAAAAAAAAGATGACGCTCTTTTTGGTATCATTCATGAATCCACTGAACAAAAATATCTGCTGAGTGTCAACTCTGCATGCTAAGACTAAGAAGTAAGAGAAAGGAAGGAGAAGAGCAAGTAAAGAACGATGGTCTAGAAGCCCAGGAGGTTGGTGTGGTCAACAGACAGAATATGAAGGTCCATGTGAGCTGGAAAGAGGCGGCTTCAGGGCCCAAAGCCACAGGGATCTCAAGCGTGATGAAGAACCAACAAAGACAAGTACTTGGGGACCTCTGATACAATCGACTCTATGACTGTTGGGGTGAGAGTCAAGAAATGGAGGTGGTGGTATGGAGACAACTTTTGGGACAACTGATGGTGAGGAAGAAAAGAACTTCAGGTCAGGAAGACAGAAATCCTGAGGACGAAGCTCTGAGGGCCAGGACAGAGGTTTACAGAGATCACGAAAAGAGGGAGGCAGCAGCCATACCACCGTGACAGTGATGCTGTAGAGGTACCACACGCCTAACTCCGACTGGTCGACTGGTACACACGTTTAAAGGCCCACGGATCCCAACAGACAGAGCTCTTCCCAGGGCAGGGCTCTGTCCAGTGGGCCGTCAGTCTGCTGTCAGCCCTCGGTGTGCCACGTGCTGTGCTGGGGCTCACGTGTACCAGCTCCTGCAGGCCTCACGGCCATTTCACGAGGGAGGTACTGTCACTACTTTCACCATGCAAACGAGGAAACTGGTTCGGAGAAGTTAAACCATGTACCCGAAGACACATGGTTGGTGAGTGGTGGAGCCCAGCCTGATCAGGTCGGCCTGACCACATGCACTACGCTCCATGCCAAAGGCCAGAGGTGGCTGAAGAGAGGGGTGAAGACAGACATCCCTGAAGAGGACTGGCAGTTCCCCACGTGTGCAGCTAGTCTTAAAGCAGGAGCGTGGCTGGCCCTTCCCCGTCTGCCCTGACAGATAAGAGGAATAGATAAGAGGAAGTGAGCTTACAGCACAAGAGCTGGACCTGGGAGAACCGTAAGGAAAAGTTTGCAGGCAGGGACAGTGTGGGTCCACGAGAGGCCCGCTGATGTGAGAATCCTGGTGTGGAGATGGAGCAGTTTCTCTCTGAAGGGTTTAGCGTGCCCTATCCTGGGGCTTGGCTATTACAGTGGGAATACATGCACGTGGACTATGGCCCTGACACCAGCTCACCCCCGAGAACAGGTGTTCTCAATAGAGAGCCCTGGTTTCTCCAGGAGTGTCTGCACAAGGCTCAGGGGAACTGGGAAACCCCCGAAACTGTGTGAAAGGTCGGGTCTGTGCGGCATCACAGATCATCACAGGAGGAGGAGCTTTCAGCAGATTCTTGGGGAAGAACCTGACCCTGCCTTGGATCCCAGGAGGAGGGGGACTGCAGGCGCTGAACCAGAGTTGAGCGGCGGAGGAAGAACACAGATGGCGGAACCAGTCAGGTCCCAGTGAGAGTGTCCTGCGCACCCCCGTGCCCGTCTCCTGGGCAGACCACCACCCGAACCGGAACCGCGTGCCTGGCCGGGCCCTACCTGGATCTTCTCCTGGCGACGCTGCTGCTCCGCTATCTTCCTGGCCAGAGCCAGCTTCTTGGCCCGAAGCTCCCTGATGTCGTCCTCGCCCCCGCTGCCTTCGGCCTCCGAGTCCTCCTCAAAATCTTCAATCACCACGTCCTCCTCCTTCAGTGGGGGCGCACGTCAGGGGAGAGAGGAGACCGTGAGCCCATAGCAATGACCAGACCCACCCTTTGGTCCCTCCTGCATCTCAGCTCAGGCTTCTCTGACCATTCCCTGCACAGGGCCCCATGGTGTGTGCTCCCCTCGGCACGGGGAAGTGTCACATAATCCCCTGGCTCTCCTGTGCACTCCAGGGTCCTCCTCTTTCACACTCACAGATCCACACTGTATCTACTTCCATGCCTATAGTCACAGCCCTTTCTTCTTTGCACATACTCCAAACGTCAAACTTTGGGGCCTATTTTCATTTTGAAATTCACCAAAGGGGAAAACGACAGAGAAGGTTAAACCACCCAACCAAAGTGTAATTCACACTAACGATCTGATAGGAATCACTCTGGCCAACAGCTGGGAGCTGGGCGTAGACACACCCTTGCCCCAGACGGCGTCAGGGAGCAGACGCTGTAGCTCAGCAGACCTTGCCCTGGTTTCTTTTCAAGACCACAGGCTGGCGGTGTGAGGGCTGGGGGCCCCATGACAGGGATTCACATGACACGACCTTGCACAGCTGCCTTCCAGGGGCCGGGACAGACTGGGGAAAGGCGGGCTAGCTTAAGGAGTCTCCTGCCAGGCTGGAGGCGCCTTCCCCAGGGATGGCACCTCCCTGCTCGAAGCCTCGGCTCTCAGAAGCCACTACTCCCCGGGTGGTCCTGGGCTCCACTTCTCACTCCCTCACTCTTGGCCTTGGTCAGTGGAGAACATGCAGCTGCCTGAGAGAGCTCCCTTGGAGGGACAGCGTTAACACGAGTAACAGGGGGTGGTTGAGCAGAAGATTCCTGGGTCTGAATGGTAACTGGATGGTAATAATGAAGATGATTATGACAGTGACGGCTGTCATTTACTGAGTGCTTCCTATGAAGCCGGGTACCCAGCTAAGCATTTTTCACATATTAATAACTCATTTAATACAACAGCCTGTGAATGGATGCTATCACCCCTAGTTAATAAATGAACAAATAGAGGTCTAGAGAGTTAAACAATTTGCTCAGGGTCACAAGGTGAGCAAGCAGCAGACCAGGGATTCAAACTTTAGTGAGACTGATTCCAAAGTCTGCACTCCTACCAACGACCCCCAGCGGTGTAGGTGTGGCCCCGGACCTAGATGGAGCTCAAGGCCAGCTTTAGCAGCCCAGCTGTGCTCCCGCAGGCCCACAGGGATCCTGCTCAACACAGGCTACCCTTTCCTCCAACCGCCCGTTGCAGTGGCATTCCGATGGACACGCTTTGCGGAAAGTGGTTAGCAGAACGTGTCAGTGGGTAGGCAGTGCCTTGTCTTAGGAGGAGAATCAAGGGGTGGGGGGTTAGGTGTGTCGGCAGCATCCTTAAGGAGATGGACTCTTCTGCTCGTGAAGAATGATGTCTGAATAAACAGCTCTCCTCTTCCTCTCTAGATCACCTTAAGTGACTCAGTCTTACAGGGTAGAGAGGGATGAGATCTCAGGATGGAGCCACTACCCTAAGAAGTCTCAGGGGTCTGGGGTGCTGTCTGCAGTCACTACTCATCTGACAATCTGCAGGCTCCCATAGTGTCACCCGCTTCCAAGAGTGGCCCAGGGCTTGGGAAGGAGGAAGGCTCTCTGCACGTTTACTTCCTGTCCTAGGGGTTAACCTGGATAGGATGAGTGGAGTCAGGTCCCTGGCCAGCCTGTGGGAGACACTGCCCCTGCCTGCTCTGATCAGCGATACACAGGGTTATCATGGGGCTTGTGCTGAGCCTGACTGAGGTCAAATGAGGGTCAGCGAGGCTTGTCTGAGGTTGGCTCAGCTCTCACACCAAACGAGGAAGTGCAGGGTTGTGAAATTACACAGACCAGGGTAAGCAGGGTTTCCCAGGGGCCACTAACACAAAGGAACCCAGGAGGCTCGTGGGAAAAGGAAGAAGTGGGCAGCACGACGTGGGTCACAACCTCTGTCTGGTCAAGAAGCCCTGGAAGGAGGGAGACAGTGTGGCACAGATGAGACCTGGGGCCAGGAGCTGGACTGCTCCTTGTGAGAGGGGAGGAGCCCCTCCCCCGGGGCTCGCCTGCCACCCTGGATCTGGTCCTGCAGGCTCCTGGGGCCCAGGGACATCTCCTGCAGTACCCTGGAGAGCTACCTTGCTCACCTCCTACTGCCTGCCTCAGCCTTAAAACATGGCTGAGAGAGCCCACTAGGGCGCTACCCCACCCAGGCTTCCCTCCACGGTGCCCAGGGTTTGGGTGGCACTGCTCTGCCTTGCCAAGAGCCTGGACACCCTGGTGGCTTTAGCAAGCCCACTGGCTCCTCCCATACTGACAGCTCATTCTTTCCCGTTACTCCCTGCCCAGGTTTCATCTGGAAGGCCTGGAATCATGGGCTCAGCTTCATCCCTGGAACCACCTCTCGCCTGGAAGCGGAGCCCAGTGTCATCAGGGGTGGGTGGGGTTCTCCAGCTATTCCAATGAAGCCAATCCAAGACTGTGCTGCTCTGAAGACTCTGAAGCAAAGGTGGCCACTCTATCACTGCCTCAGATCACCAGCGGCAGCTTCCAGCTGACATCTGGCTTCCCGGGCCTGCTGCTGATTTCATCCCTGAACCCCGCCCTGCTCCACCGGGCGCTGGAGACCGCCGCAAGCCAAATGACTGTGCTGGCCGACGGCTGACCTGGTCTCTGGCTGCAGTTGCTTCCGTCCCCTCCTTGAGTCCCACGTTCCTTCCCACCTAAGCTCCCTCTGCCTCTAACACTGGCAGGGTGGGGGGCCAAGAGGAGGGAAGAGATGAGCATCAGGCAAAGTGGGCTCTGTGTGTACCCCCAGCAGACAGTCATCCACCCCAGACACGCAGGAGGGCAGCGGGCAGTGGCAATAAACGCACGCATGCACCCACAGTGCCCTACCTCACAGCGACTCACCACCCACAGACGGCGGGGCAGCTGGCAGCAGTGTTCAGCTTAAGCTGACACACAAACCCCGTGCGCACAGAACCGCAGTAACAGTCACCCTCAGAAAGAAACCTACATGCATGGTGAGGTGAACACCAGCGGAGTCTGGCAGGGGTGGGCACTTGGGCTGGTGCACGCACATACACGCACACACACACTGTCTGGAGTGAGTGAGGCGAGGGCTACAGGAACAACCAAGGGCAAACAAACAAGAGGAGAATTCCTTAATCACATCAGGATGTGCAGGAGGGAGGGCGGGAGGGGGCGAGGGAGGGGTGATTTTCCACACGGGGCCAGAAATGTCAGCTCTTCCTGTGCGTGTGCTGGAGGCTGCAGTTCGGGCCTGTGCTGCGCTGGGCTCCACACGTCCATAAACTTGATCCTCGGCCTGAACCCTAACACTCCCCACCCCCCGACCCCCTTCCCTAAGCCTCCAGAGCCGCACATTATTAAACTCTNAAGCAATTTTTCTTATGGCCTACTTAACAGATTCTTTTTCCTATAACTCTCAGTCCTGACCATGCTGTGTGAGAGGCCCATTACTATTCTCAGTCTACAAGGGGGTTCACTCCCTTCTAGGGAACCTATTCCACCTTGGGACTGCTCTCATTAGTGGAGATGTCTATCCCTTTCAAGCCCAGATCTGCCTCCCTGTGCTTCCAATTCTGGTCTGTGGGGCCACGACAAAGTTCTTAACTCTGCTTCTGTCTGACTGGGCTCCAATTTTTTTTGAAGTCTGCTCTGTTACACCTTCTTTAGGCTAAACAGTCCCACTTCCTTCCACTGCTCCTTGCTTCAACCGTCTCCTCAACATCCTGGGGATTCTCTCACTAAGACTTTCACTGAGACGAATGTCTTCTGCAGGGAGTGCCCACGTGCGGTCTGGCAGCAGGGAACAGAACACACAGCTCCTCCCTGTTCTATCCGGGACACCTCAACTCTGCGGATCAGCCGAAAAGGAACATGTTCTGCTGTTCACCACTCTGCCCCAGTGACACACTGTGAGCTTTTAATCAGCAAATCTCCAAAGGGTTTTCACATATGCGGCCAAATAATATCTGCCCCCACTGAGTGCAAGCCCTCCATTATTTCCCTTTATCACATTCCTTCACTGAGGCCTCCCCATACTATAAAAACCCCATTATTCAGTATTGTCCTGCACACTGCTTGCTGTGTGTGCTGACTTTCTGGATAAAGTAGGATTTTAAGTTTATACCTGTTGGATTTCGTGTAATTATTTACTTCTTTCATTGGAGCCTATCAAGTTCTCTTTGGGTCCTTCATCTGTCATCTGAGAACGCCACCTTCCTTCTCAAGTTCGTGACATCCATAAACTTCATCTGTTTATGCTTTGCAGTATCTTTCTCCCATTAGGCTATCCTGTTTTCTCTTAAGGAAGGCTCTTGAGGACAGGCATGTAATCTGTACGTGTGTGTGTGTGTGTGTGTGTGTGTGTGTGCGCGCGCGCGCATGCGTGTATTTAAAGAAAAATCTATCTGCTGCATCTAATATACACTATGGGTGGTCGGACGACGTGGATGGCCGACTGTGGGAGGCTGATGGCAACTCTGGGACCTGAGGTCAACTCCAGGCGCCATCATGGTCGTGGGCGCAGGGGTGCTGGCCACACTGTATAACCGTGAATCACGCTCCTTGTGCTGCACAACGGGACACCCTGGCCAGACTCAGAGATGCTCCTTTCTGCTGTGAGTGGTGCTCCCCACGGAGATTCAGGCTCCATAAGGAATGATGCTCTCTTTTGACAGGCTACCTACAGAGTTTCTAGTTTGAAAGAAGATACCACGAGAAGCCAAGCTCTAGGCGCGTCCTGCCTTGTCCTCCTGCAGGCTGCTGCCCCAGGGCGAGGTACAACACACCTCAGCGAGAGGTGAGAATCATTCTCTTCAAAGCACTGATGTCATCCTCGAAGGAAAACATTACACCTGTATCTCGAGAATCCCCATGGCATATTAAAAATACAGTGAAGAGAATTTCCCTGAGTTTAGGGCTGAGGCCTGAGGCCACTTTAAGCTGCATTTTCAGGTTCTACACCTAGAGGCCTGAGTCCCAAGTGGTACAGGGCCCCATGGCTAGAGACACGGCAAACGTGGGTAAGAACTAAAGTGAACTGAAGTCTATTTATAGTTTGATAAGGTTTAAGTAAGCCAAATACCTGGCATATACAAGCTATTCAATAAATATTAGCTCCCCTTTCTTTACCCCTGAGTGCTAAAAAGCATTTTAAAAACCACCTGCACTGAATCACACACGGAACTGGTTAAAAATGCCGATTCCTGGACTCCACTTTATTCCTGGACTAAATAAATTAGTATCTCTGGGGACAGGGCCTCAGAATGTGTACTTTAAGTAAGTGTTCCTGTTATTAACACTTAGGAACGCTGCAGTTGGAGAATCACTGCTTTAAAGGCTGGAAGACTCTCCAATTAAAATAAATAAATTTATATTAAAAAAAAAATAAAGGCTGGAAGACTAAGAGGAAGCAGCCGCAAGTTTAGTCCACTCTTCAAATGCAACTCTAGGGAAGGTACAAAGAAACAGGCTACATTTTTCATGGCAGTCTTGAATCTAGAAACCCTGAGCACCTTATGAAGTAGCAACTATTACATTCAGATAATGATACTAGAGATGAGAAAAAATTAATGAGATCTGAAGCCAGATGCAATGACTTCCTAGGCCAGCATTCTTGCCACCTCACCAGACCCACTTCCTTCGAGAGCACCACTGGGGCTTCCCAAGCACAAAAACAAAACCCACTGCGTGCGGCTCTACCCATCACAGCCAGGCACGGTGCCTCATCTAATCCCCTCAACAGCCCCATGAGGTTGGTGCTGTCAGAACCTCTATCGTACAGATGAGGAAACCAAAGGCACAGAGGAGGAATGTGCTCGGGTTCAGGCGGCTGGCAAGTGGAGGAGCTGGGAATGGGCCCCTGCTTGGAGCACTCCAGCTGCCTCAGCCCTCGATGGGCCCAAAGCATCACCTGTGCTTCAGCTAGAGACTCTTACAGTCTCCGCAAGGGAAAGGGCTGATCATAAAAAAATCCGAAGAGGGCAGCCTCTTGCCACTGATCTGGTGAGGACAGAACTCCTGGGCTTGCTGCACTTCTCTGGGGCAGCCAACCTGCTCTAGGACTGGAGGGACGGACGTTCACTGCATGCTCTCCTGCGTGATGGTGGGCAAGTCACCCAACCCTGTTTGCAGAGACGCAGGTGATTCTGAAGGTCTCTTTCCATTTTCAGGGGTTTCTTTGACTCTGGGCAGTCATCTTGGGAAGGAGAAGAAAATGGTTCTGCCACTGACCTTGATGCTGGAGGCTGGCTCTGTCATGGAGGATGGTGCCAAGAGCTGGCTTTGGCCTTTTTGGAAGGAAGGGCTGAAGATTCAGAATCTGAACTAACAGTGAGAGCCAGGAGATAATTCCGGATGGGAAAAGATGGTACAGGTTCTTCTCATATGGCCGGCCCCTCAGGGAGACTTGGAGGGTTTTATGAATCATTAGCACAGAGCTCCCCTCTGGCCACAGAGCAGAGGAAGAAACATCAGACCAGTTTATAAAGCTCCAGAGCGGAAAATTTCTGGTGGTGTCCAAGCTAAGTTTTTTGGCTTTCTGTGAAGTTTGGAAAGACTTATACTGATGTTTTAATCACCTGTTTAGTGTTCTGAAGACTCTTGTCAGCGGCTCACTGAGCCGGCTCCAGCAGGCAGTGGGAGCTGCTGGCGCACGCACTGGGCTCGTCCTGTGAGCTGTTTCTTTCCCATGGCCGTCTCTGACACCCCACAGCTCCCACCAGGCCGCTGGGAGAGTATAAGCCAAGCCCGTGTGCCCTGCAGGAGGCAGAGGACAAGGTTTCTGGACTACTTCTCACCAGAGCGGAGGCCAGGAAGGGCAGCTTAAGAAAAGCCAAGGTGGGAAGAGAGAAGGGGTGGTCCCAGGGGACCAGTCTGCCTCTGGCAGGCACTGAGGAAACAGGCTTGCCGTCCAGGAGTACCACCATCCAGACATTCTGAAGTCCCTGGGTACTGATCATGAAAAGACGTTCTCACGAGTGAAACAGAAAACTGAACAAATTCAGGGCAGGGCACGTTCTAGAAACAAAAACTCATGAGCATGCAAGAAGCCCGTTAAGGAGATTCAGGGCAGCAGCATGCAGACCAAGTCAGCATTTTACTTCTGCAGTTTGCATGGGTCACAACATCCCGGTGGCGGAAATAGCCCATTTTACTGGGGAAACTGTGCTGGAGATGAAGTGGTGGCTGATGGTTGCTAGGCACTACACTATTTCATCTGATTATCACAATAATCCTGGAAGACAGAAAGAGGAAGAAGAAACTGAAGCCCGGAGGAAACAAACAACCAGTCGGGGGCAAAGCTGGAATTTAAACCCATTGTGTCTTACTCTGGGCTTCCCAGGTGGCGCCAGGAGTAAAGAACCTGCCTGGCCTGCCGATGCAGGAGACAGATGCAAGATACGGGATTTGACCCCTGGGTCAGGAAGATCCCCTGGAGGAGGGCAAGGCAACCCACTCCAGTACTCTTTTCTTGTCTAGAGAATCCCATGGACAGAGGAGCCTGGCGTGCTGCAGTCCATAGGGTCTCACAGAGTCAGACATGACTGAAGTGACTTAGCATGCACACTGCAGGTGTCTTACTCCAAAGTCCATTATACTCTGTAGCCTCTTAGGAAGTAACAGTACTTTTGGAAAAAGGGACCTACTGTGAGTCCGTTTCACACAAGGATATATTGCTCCGCCCACCCCCCAGCTCAGCAGGAGCCCAATGACCCACTCCCAGAACAAAAGAAACAATTCTGATGAACTCACATGCAGATGAACAGGAACCAAATGGGAGCATGGCTAAGCTACAGGCAAGAGCCGCTGCTGCTAAGACGCTTCAGTCGTGTCCGACTCTGTATGACCCTATAGACGGCAGCCCACCAGGCTCCCCTGTCCCTGGGATTCTCTAGGCAAGAAAACTGGAGTGGGTTGCCATTTCCTTCTCCAGTGCATGAAAGTGAAAAGTGAAAGTGAAGTCGCTCAGTCGTGTCCGACCCTTAGCGACCCCATGGACTGCAGCCCACCAGGCTCCACCGTCCATGGGATTTTCCAGGCAAGAGGACTGGAGTGGGGTGCCATCGAGCAGCGACACTCAAATCCAAACCTTTTCGGGCTACCTGCTCCGTCATTCAGCTCATTTCATTTCTCCAGACATAGTGCAGGTAAGACCTCACCTGGTCAGCTGATGAGCTGAATGAATATGGGAAACTTGTCACTATGGGATGCCAAGTTAAAACACACACGTGAGTATCCCCAGAAAGTTCTCTGCAGTCTTGGACTCGGGATGGACTGTAGAGAAAAAAGTCCATCAGAGAGCCTGGGGATAAGACAAGGAAGTCAAAGCTCCTTCCTGGTACCCACAGGCTCCACAAATCTGTCAATCTGAGAAACTTTCACAGTGAGAGCAACACGGTGTGAGGTTCATCTAGCAATCCTTGATCCTGGAGCAATATATGAAGGCGGAGAGGAGAGAGAACAATAGTTTCCTTCCCAGTAGAGAGGCCAGGCTGAGGGAGGAGATGCTGAGAGACGGAGTTCTCACAGGATCTTTCCTTTCCTTCTCTTCTGCTCTTTCCAGGGAATGCTTCTTCAACTGTCGGTGCTCTCCAGCTGAGAGCTAACTTCCCTCCACCTGGCCGGGCCGCTCGGCACACAGCGCCATTCCCTGCCCTGTTGCACCCGGGTTCAGCAGGGCTTCTACGGAGGAAGGGAGGGGGCTCTCCAGGGAACTCCACCTTCTGAGGGAAAGGAGACTCTGCCACAGCAAAAGGCACACGCTGCCCTTCCTCAGTGACCTCAGAGAGGAATCTACTACAAAGGCTGCAGTTGGAGAGGGAAGTGGGAGAAGAAAGGGACAGAGAGGGAGACCATGACCAGAGAGGTCGCAAGTCCCACTGGGCTAACTCGGAGGACAAGGAAAAGGCCACCTTGTCATGAGTACAGAACTGCCCGGACCCCTCTGATTATGACGGAGGGAAGGCAGGTGCTGAGGCGGTGCCTGGGCCAGAAGCTCTCGGACCACTGTGTCGTATGTGGGGACATGCAGGAGAAAACGCTCTGAAGCTGATGACAAGGCAGACAGGAAACTTCCGTGTCCTTGCTGACAGGAAAGAAAGAGTGAAATTCTGGATCCTCTCTCCTCGGCAGGGTTTATAATAGGCGTCTGAGGCTCACCCGCTTCCCAAGGATGTGCTGACAGCTGGGAATACTGCCCTTCAGGTCAGGCAGAGCAGGGATCTAGGCCTCTCCAGGAGTTCACAAGAGGTTCAGTAAGGACTCAGACCATGATCCAAAACACAAACGGGACTGCCATTTCCTGCTGGGTTTCCATGCTGTAAAAAACTGGGGAGAGATGCCAACAGCAAAGTGCTCAGCCTCCTGTGGAAAATGGAGTATGCGAGGTAGCCGGCTCCAGGCTCTGACTTGTAAATCTAAGTGAGAACTACTTGCTAGCTGTAGAGGATTACAGTGTTCAGGAGACACTCCACCACCCAACCTGCCAGCCTTTCTGCTCCCTGCCCATGGACTTCTAGGGAGCTGACGACGAAGCTGTCTGGGGCCTCCATGGGACGGGCAGCCTGGGGCTCTGGCAGCTCCTCTGGACCTCGGCTCACTGTCCTGTGTTCTTAAACAGCTTTGATGGAACAAGCCATCTGTGAGGGCTATTTAGCTTGGAACTGGAAGAGGGTGAGGATGTGGAAAAAATAAATCGGGCAGCTAAAGGATGGGGCCAGAGAGAGAGAGACGGCAGGTGGCATGTTCATGGGACTAAATGCCAGGGCCGAGAGGAGGGTGGGACTGCAGAGCAATGGTGCCAACGGAGGCCAGCACAGGAGGTGCTAGGGCGCCCAAGACAGCACGACTTTACTTCCAAAGTGACGTCTGCCATTCTCCCTCAAGGGCTCACAAACCCTCACTTGCAGGTGTCTGTGATGGGAGAGTCCTGGGCTAACACAGCTGTTAAGCACCTATGCTTTGCCATCTGAAAATCAACCTGAGTTCTGCCTAATTACTTGCTGGGCCTAGGCCTGCATCTTAGCCTAAAAGGCAAATCTAACAGTTTTTTGATACCCAAAGTCACAAGATAACAGCAAGAGCTGAAAGAGTGGAAAAGTGAGATGGTGGGGGATCAGGGGGAATCCTTATGAATTACAGAAAACAGCAACAGAAACACATAAACTGCACGGCATGGGGGGAGGATATACGGGAATCTGAGCAGGAATGGACTGTACCTGGTCGTTTCTTTGGAGTCGTCTTAACCGCTTCTCCAATCAGTATAAAGAATATGTATGTGAGCTTCTCTGATGGCTCAAATGGTAAAGAATCAGCCTGCAATGTAGGAGACCTGGGTTCGATCCCTGGGTCCTGAAGATCCCCTGGAGAAGGAAATGGTNGTTTCTTTGGAGTCGTCTTAACCGCTTCTCCAATCAGTATAAAGAATATGTATGTGAGCTTCTCTGATGGCTCAAATGGTAAAGAATCAGCCTGCAATGTAGGAGACCTGGGTTCGATCCCTGGGTCCTGAAGATCCCCTGGAGAAGGAAATGGTAGCCCACTCCAGTAAACTTGCCTGGAGAACTCCAGGTACAGAGGAGCCTGGTGGGCTACATTCTATGGGATTGCAAAGAGTCAGATACGACTAAGCGACTAACACTTTCAATTTCATATATATGTGTATATATGCACAGAGAGAGACTTTTATATTTAGAATCTAGGCATTTTCACATATGTTATCTCATTTAATCCATGTCAAAGTCTTAGGAGGAGACTACTAGCATTCCCATTTCACAGAGCGTAAACTCAAGCCCAGATGGAGTGAATAACTTAGGTGTAGTTTTCTTATGATCTATGAATATTATGATTCGTAACGAGACTTTTAATCAGACTTTTCTGCAGGTCATTCTGGCAAAATGGCATTAGCATTGACAGTGTCTCATCTGATATATTCTCCTCACAGGATTTGAAAAAGAGACCAAAAGAGCTGCTGCTGGAGTCTATTTCTGATTCTTTAACCGAGTCTTTCCAAGTCATTAGACTAAGAACAGGCTTAGAGACAGTGAGCCAGCAACTCTGAATGCTCTTTACTTGACATACACACACAGAAAGACATACAAACAATTATAAACTGCTTAGTACAGTTTCAGTGCTTCATGCTGGTAAGACAGAGACACAAAATTTCTGCACCAGCCTGTACTAGTGAAGCCTACAGACAGCCTCAACTGTTTTAAAATGGACGACACAGAGCTAAAAGTGAATCCTGTCACTGAATTCTGTTATGTAGACTAGAGTCATTCTTGCTGCTGACAAAGCAGAAGAGAAGTTCAATGACAGCATCTCTTCTAGGAGCCACTGAAGAGACGGTGGCACCTGGGCTTCAAGTACCGGGACAAATGGAAGTGGTTCAGTAACAGCTTAAACACGAGACACGTGGTAAAAAACAAACATCAAAACGAAGAGTACAAATGGCTGAATTTTAAAAACAAGCCTTCCCACCTCTCGTTTCTACAGCCTCTGCCAGCCTTGTTGCCAGTTTCTGGGGTGGCAGCAGAGGTATTTATGCACATACTGCCATGTCTGATTAACTATGGCTCCATGCCTTTTACATATATTTACATAAATGGTGATATACACATTGCCATAAAAAAAAAAACTTGACAGCATATCTGAGAGATCGTCAACATCATTTGTGTAGCACACTTCATACCAAATGCGAAAGATCATCAACAGTAAGGCTCTGGAATAGATCCAGAAAGCCAACCATGTTTACTGCAACGGAATCTCTCAGTGCTGGGGTGACTCAAAGACTCAGCAAAAGCAGCAAGGCAAAGCAGACAGACAAAAAACTGTTCATCAGTAAAGTCCATCAGTCACCATCAGGTCCGACACACGGGGGAGTGCTCAACAACCACAGACCCTCAACCAGGCAGGGTCTCAAATGACAACAGGCTTGGGCCAAGAGGACTGCACTGACATATCCAGAAAGAATGCGAGGGCTTCCCTGGTGGCTCAGTGGGAAAGAATCCTCCTGCCAATGCAGGAGACATGGGATCGATCCATGTAAAAGGTATAGAGCCACAGTTACTCATACATGGCAGTGTGTGCGCAAATACTTCTGCCGGCCACCCCAGAAACTGGCAACAAGGCTGGCAGAGGCTGTAGAAATGAGAGATGGGAAGGCTGTTTTTAAAATTCAGCCATTTGTACTCTTCATTTTGATTTTTGTTTTTTTTTACCACATTTCTCGCCTCGTGTTTAAGCCTGTGAGTCACAACTATCAAGCCTGTCTGTGCTCTGGAGCCTGGGAGCCGCAACTACTGAGCTGACATGCAGCAACTGCTGAAGCCCATGCAGCTGAGAGCCTGTGCTCCGCAACAAGAGGAAGCCACCACAGTGAGAAGCCCGCACGCTGCCATGAAGAGCAGCTCCTGCTCGCCGTAATCCGAGAAAAGCCCGCACACCAGTGAAGACCCAGCACAGCCAACACGAGTAAAGTTATATATATATAAAAGAAAGGGAACAGTACAGGTATGCGCTCCAGTCTGCATGCTGCCCCGACTCCCACACCAGAGCAGACAACACTCAGGAGGGTCCTCAACAAGACTGAAGGCCAGAAACAAAACACTGTCACACTTTCTAACAAAAACCAAGTTGTGTTCATTCCATCTCCACTTGTAACTCGGGCTTTATGGCAAGAGGTGTCTGGTACACCTGAAGGCGTGTGCACTGTCTGCAAGTGCCTGCCTCCCTAGCAGGGCCTTTACGCAGATGCCATACAACTGTAGGGTATTTGAGGGGCTTCTGGCTGATCTCACAGTCTGAGCTTCTCCTGTGATGGTACCCTATTCCAGGGATCATGGGACAACAACTCTTTGGCTCCCCGGACTGTACTTCCCCAAACATTTTCAAGTATTCTACTGAATTCATTCAATAAATATTTATTAAGCATATGCTCTGCACAGGAGGGTTTATTTGAGACACGAGGGATACAATAGTCAATAAAATTATGTTCATGTTGTCATGAAGCTTAACATTCTTGGGAAACGAGAAACAAGCAAATACAGGGACAAGTAGTGGGACAAACTAGGAAAAAATAAAGTAGGTTAAGAGAGACAGAGAGCAACAGGCTAGCAGAGAGGACAGCTGTTTAATCTAAGACGGACAGAAGGCTCCTCGATCAAGTGCTGTTTGATCAGACGTGAAGGAGTGAGCCACAAAGCAGAGATGGCCTTACCTTCTGGAGTAGGTACCCGGAGCACCAGGGAATCCCTTCTCTCCTAACAAAGATTGCCAGCTACGCGGTGTGGAGGAAGGGGCAGGGGCCTGCTCTTCCGGCCCGGAGGGGTGAGAGGAGAGGCCTTTGAGAGTGCATGCAGCTAGCACGCCCTCCATGCAGTTTCTGGATAGTTTCCATCACAGATGAGAGTTTTATGTCGAATTTTAAGTTGACCACAAATATTTAACTTCCCTGGGCCACAAATGCAGTATCTTCTCTGTGGTTTAGCTGGCACCAAGTACATATTTACGAATCTCTATATGTCTGCCTGTTATTTAAATTTCTTACAGAAGTGCCAAGGTCTTCAGTTGTGATTTATCCCCTCGCATTCCATATGAGTGGGGCTGAACCCTGATCAGGCCTAATTCTTGGAGAAAGGAGGTATCTTTACCATTGAAGCTCAGGGTCTTCTGAGTTACATTTTCCTATTACTGCTTTCCGCCTCAAAAAATATTACTGGGGGGTGGGAGGTCCTGTTCTGGGTTCTCATATTTGAATTACAAAGTAGAAAATATAAAATTTCTCTGTTTTTTCCCTACAAGAGAATGAAGAATAAAAATAAAACACAGAAAATCTATGTACCTTAGCTACATTAGAAAGCAAAACAAACAAAAAAAGCTAGTTGTAGAGCGCCATAAATTTCTAAATATGTATTCTTATTTACTTAGCAATTCCTGAGTATCATAAGGAGCACTAGGCTTACAAAGATTATAGCAAACAGTCCCTGCTCCCTAGGTGGGTCTTCAACAAGCTGGCCTGGGAAAGGGCTCTGGCTCAACAAGAGCACAAGATTCTGGGTCATTCCACATCCCAGGGTCAGTTTCTCCTGACGAGCTGGCAAGAAACACGAGGCGGCAATTTTATTAAGTAAAGGCATATGAGCAGAACGTAGGAAACCGTGAATTTCAAAACAAGCCCTCCGACTTCATTCTGGGTATCTGTCATTGCCTTCATCTTCTGCAGTGCCGCTTACTGGGCCTTTGGGTTATGGTTCTACTCATGTGCCGGCTGTGGGCGGTGGGGGGAGATACCAAGGTGCAGAGCTGAGACCAAACACAGAAAGACCAACACTTACTGTCAGAAAATCAGTGAACTTTTCAAGTATTCAACTTGGAAGGCTAGAAGCTCATTTAAAGGGCGACTTCCCTGGAGGTCCAGTGGTAAGGATTCTGCTTCCACTGCAGGGGGCACAGGTTCGAGTCCTGGTTAGGAAGCTAAAGATTCCACATACTGTACAAGATACTGCACATCCCCCTGGCCCTGCAAAGAAACTCATTTGAAAAAAATCTAGCACTGACTTGTAATTAGAATGGCTTTAAGAACATGCATCTAGTTATTCTGTTCACCCTTCCAGTTTTCCACTGAAATGACTGAAGGAAAAAAAAAAGAAAAAAGAAAAGTATATATCAGTACTAGGCAACCACCTACCAGAAACTATGATGAATTTTCTGTAAGACAAACTGCAGATGGGACTGGAATGAGGAAAAGAACAACTGATGTTCAACCCTTTGCCTGGTTGATAAGTACACAGATGAGACTTCAGCAGCCATACCCCACTGATGCCTTTTCTTGGAGCAATTAAGCTAAGAGCCAAGGGGGGTTCTGATCCACTCAGAAGGGCACAGCTAGATTCACCAGGGTATCAGAAGAAACTTAGTGGCTGCTGGATTACAACTGTTGTGGTTGGCCACGTGAGGCAGGAGGAAGACAAAGCTGAGTTTGGCTTCTTAAAGAGGCAAGAACCCCAGAATGTGAACACGAAATTGGTCTATTACAGCAAAGAGAAGGGTTAGCTCCTTGCCATGACTATCTCTAGCTCTAATTTCCACTCTAGAAGTGTTTAACACCAGCAGTGTAAATCAAATGTTCCTCTTTTCCTTTTATATGCACCTGAAAATCCTAACAGACCCCCACCTGAGATCCCAATATGAACAAGTACAGACTGCCTAAAAAAGGATGGGAAAAAAAAATTCACCTAACGTATGAAAAGGTATTAAATTGAACAGAAGGATACCAATGTAAGGAATAAGTGAGTATCTCTCTAGAACAGTCATTGCAAAAACTCTGGACTCTTTCATTTAATCTTCAACAGTAATGACACAAGGAGAGATAAATAGACTATTGGAACAGAACATAAAAGTCCAGAGATAGACCCCAACATAGAGTCACGTGTGTTACATAGTAAGTCAATGATGCTCAATCAATGGAAAATGCTCCTGTGTGGAAAAAATCAACCTTGTCTCTACCTCATGCCACAAACAAAAATTAATTTGAGATGGATTACAGATCTAAGCGTGAATGATAGATAATGTAACTTCTAGAAGAAAAGAACAGATAAATATCTTCATGATCTTGTAGGCAAATAGCTCTTACAGAGGACACAAAAAACATTAACCATTAAAGAAAAAAATTGATAAATTTGACTTCACAAAAATTAAGAACTTGTGTTTATCAAATGATATCATTAAAAGTGAAAATATGAGCCAAGGGTGAGAGAAGGTATTTTTAATACAAACATGTATACCCAACATAGGACTTACATTCAGAGTACTTCAAAAATTATTCTATAAATTGGTAAGAAAAAGACAAGCCACTGAAAGGAAAAACGGGCAAAAGTTAGGAACAGGCACTCCATAGAAGAGGACTTCTAAGTGACCGAAAGCAGAATAAAAGGTTCTCAACATCATTATTCACCAGGGAAATGTGAATCAGTCACAATGAGATACTTCTGTACACCCACCAGAAAGGCTCAAATGAAAACCAAAACCAAAATTAAAACCAAGAGTTGGCAAATGTGTGGAACAACTGAAGTTCTCTTATACTGCAGATGGTCATGTATACTGGTACAAGTTCCTTGGAAATCTGCTTGGCAGTATCTACTGAAGTTAAACACACATCTACCTTACAACCTAACAAGCCCATTCCTACTGCTGCTCCTGCTAAGTCGCTACAGTCATGTCCGACCCTGTGCGGCCCCAGAGATGGCAGCCCACCAGGCTGCGCTATCCCTGGGATTCTCCAAGCAAGAACACTGGAGTGGGTTGCCATTTCCTTCTCCAGTGCAGAAAAGTGAAAAGTGAAAGTTGCTCAGTTGTGTCCGACTCTTTGCAACCCCATGGACTACAGCCTACCAGGCTCCTCCGTCCATGGGATTTTCCAGGCAAGAGTACTGGCATGGGTACGCATCAAAGAGAAATAGAGTATATGTCCATGGTTGCTTTATTATAATAAGCAAGATTGGTAAAAGAAATGTCCATCAACAGCAGAAGTAGTAAACTGTAGTGTATTTATACAACAAAATGCTACACAGCAATAATGCAGCATGGACTACTCTCACATGTAATAACCTGAATGAATCTCTCATAGATTGTGCTGAACAAAAGAAACAAAGGGTATGTACTGAATACAATATAATTCTATTTATACACGCATCAGAAACAGCCAAAACAAACAGACAGTGAACAAGGTCAGGATAACTGTTACCTGTGTTAAGGGAGAGGGAAGACGGGGAGTATAACAAAGCCTGCTGGGATTGCAGAAATACTCTGTATCTTGATGGGGGGGTCACAGTTAGTATGAATATAACCATATGTAAAAGGTACTGAACTCAAACTTAAAAGTAGTGCATATTACTTAATGAAGGTTAAACTTCAATAAACAAGTAAAAAACAACAACACACACACACAGAGTAAACTGCATTTCAATCTAAAGAAGGCAGTCATATGAGAAAATGATCAGGAAAAACTATAGGTAAGGCTGTAAGGAGCAGTTAAATATAGCAAAAGAACAGCAGATTACTGATACGCGTGACTTGGTTGAGTCTCTTTTGTAACGCAGAAGAGAATTTAGAGATGAAAATAATGGTCAGGGCAGAGTAAATCTTTAAAAAGCTATTCCAGAAAGATCAAGACTGATGGGAAAAGAGCAATAATTTAAAAAATGAGAAAGGAAAGAGGGCGGGAGTCGGGGCGGGGAGGAAAAGTAAACTTTCCCGAGTAACAGAGACATTTGGAGCCTGAATATTCAAAAGTGAAAGAAAGTGAAGTCACTAAGTCGTGTCCGACTCTTTGTGACCCCATGGACTACAGCCTGCCAGGCTCCTCCGTCCATGGGATTTTCCAGGCAAGAATACTGGAGTGGGTTGCCATTTCCTTCTCCATATTCAAAGCTCATGCTAAAAAACTTAATTTGAAACCAACACCTTCATTAGAGATGGCAAAAAAAAAGTGGGCCCTTTTTTTTTTTTTAATGAATACAAATTTGTATTCAGTGGGAAAGAGTGCTGTGATTAATTAGTAATGCCTGTCTTTGGCACAGAGTGAAAACGCACCTATCAGACATTTGCCATGTGTGATTGAGACATATCTTGGTTCTGTCTTTAACTTCCAAGGACAATGAGAAAAAATAATCCTATTAGCATTAAAAAACAAAAGAACCCACACAAATCTGATTGGCCTCATACTCTGTGCCCCACACTGCCCTATTCATGTAGAAGGGCAAAAGAAAGACCTTCTCAGATAAACTAAAACCTCACTAATGCCTATGATACCTATACACACTAGGAAACGGAGGAGCGGTGAGAGGAGGAAGCAGGAAGTCTTGCCCTTATGCGTGGGGGTGTGTGGTTGAAACTGCCAGTTGTTTCCCATTATCTGTTCTCCTTCTCTTCCTCTGTAATAGAGCCCTTGATTTTTAGCTGTGTATACAGTCCATGGGGTGGCAAAGAGTTGGGTGCAACTGACTAATACTTTTTTCATGGTCTACCTATTAATAGAATAAAAATATTTCCCAGTCTACACTGCAGTTAGGTTTGGCAAAGTGACTCAGTTCTGGCCAGTAGAATGTAGACGGTAATGTGTATGACCTCCCAGGGAAGGCCTTTATTAAAAAAATTTTTTTTAATTGCATTCCTTATTTAACTGTTTCTACTTCACACAGGCTTGCGTGCAGATAAAGCGGCTGGCATTTCAATAGCTTTCTTAGACTTTAAGAGGTTGTTGGAAATGAAAATCAAGTAAAAGGCACATCAAAAAAGTAGAAACTTGGTCCATGACACCATGCAGCGTCAAATCCAAAAACCTCTGGGCTTCCTCCACTTGAGAGGGAAATCTATCTTATTTAAGTTACTGTTATTGGGGGATCTTTTGCATCTTGCAGCTGAATATAATCCTAACTAAACTGAGAGCTAGTTATATCCTATTTAATTTTTCCACTTGATAAGCAGAGGAAAAGAACTCAATGCATTTTATTTTAAAAATCAGAGATAAACAAACTGGAATTAAAATGCTATGAGTATAGAAGTATTGGTTGTACAACACTGAATGTTCTAAATGCCACTGAATTGTTCACTTTAAATGGTTAATTTTTATGTTATAAGAATTTTGCCTCAATAAATTAAACTCTAAAGAAAAAAAAACCCAAATTAGAAATTAATAAATTAATAACAACAGCTTAAGAAATCTAACTTTAAAAACAAACTTTCAAATAACTTTAGAATCAAAAAGAAAAAAAATCAAAATTGTAATCAAAGACTACTTAAAAAATGACCATTAGAAGAGTATTTATCTAAATGGATTAGAGTACAGCCAAAGTATTAGTAATCACATATTCAAAGTCATAAAGCTTTTAAGTAAACTAGTAAGAAATAAGCAAACACAGAAGATTCAACACAAGCAGAAGAAAAAAAGAACAATAAAAGAAAAAAAAGATAAAAGTTAATAAATTAGAGGACAATAAATATAAGAGCTAGTTTTTTAAAATGAAGAAATGCAAATAGCTAACATTTTAAGAAAAAAGTCAGAGAACACAGAAAGAAAAAAGTGAAGATTTTAGAGAAATGGATGGTATTTTGGGATAAGGTCAGTCAAGAAAACTGGCACGAGAAGTGATGAAAATATCCTCACTGTGGTGATGTTTACACTACCGCGTATTTTTGTCAAAACTCATACTTTGAATCAAACACTTAAAACTGTTGAACTATTTATTGTATTTGTTATAGCTTAATAATCTTACCTAAAAAAATTTTTTTCTGCCTAAAAAACTGACTCAAAAACTAAAAAAGCCTTAAAAAAAAAACCCCACATACTAAGGAAAGAAATAGAAAAAAGGAGGTGTCAGAGGCTTTCTTTACAAAACTACTAGAGGCTGAGGTGCCTTTATAGGTAAGTTCCTTCAGTTTATTCACCTATTCAGTTGGTAAATATTTATTCATGGTATGGAACAGGACCCATTCTCCAGGCACTGTTCTAAGCACTGGGGAGTATACAGTAAATAAAATAAAAGTTTTTACATTCTGGTGGAGGACAATAAACAGGCAAAGCGAAAACAAAACAAAATCCAACTTGTCAGGGAGGTGATGCAAAGTGTTAAGAAGAAAAATAAAAGTTCAGTGGAGGGACAGAGAGTGCCTGGGGTAGACTGTCCATTTCTTTACCATTTATTACTGGTAGAAAACTTTCTGATAAGGTTGGCTCTTGAACAGGAATCTGAAGGACTTTAGGAAGTAAGCTATGCAGTTGGGTAACAGCAGAACAGAAGTGCAAAGGCCCAGAGGCCTGAGCTGTTTGGCATGATTAAAGAATGAGGAGGCCAGTGTGGCCAGTGAAGAGTAAGTGGAGAGTGGCAGGAGATGAGGTCAGAAAGGATGTAAGCCTTGGCAAGGGCTTGATATTTTCTTCTGAGTGAGACAGAAATCCTCTGGAGGGGCTTGGAGCAGTGGTATTAGCTAATCCAACTTATATCTTATGATCACCCTGGCTGTTGTGTTGAGACTAGGCTGAAGTGGAGAAAAGATCACAACATGCCTACACTAACAGTCTAAGCAAGAGAAAGGACTATTTTGGATTAGGGTAGTATTAGAAGAAATCATTGTTAAATGGCTGGATTCTGCACATATTTCAAAGGCAGAGTAAAAAGACTGCTGAGAGGCTACAGGTAGAGTATGTGAGACAGTCAAGAATGACTCTGTAAGTAACGCACTCTATATACTTGTCAGGTCACAGAAAAAGAAAAGTAGTTTCCCATTTCTTTGCATAGAGTCAGTACACCAGAATACTCCAATACACAAAGAAAAAAAGCAGTAAAGACAGAAAGGAGAGGCCAGGCCCACTATGGAAATGGATATAAACACCCTAAGTAAAAAAAACAGCACATCAAATGTAGCAGACCACTAAACTGCAACCCAAATAAGGTTCATCCCAATAAGAAAAGGACCAGTCAAATTCAGAAAACATTAATTTAAAACACCACATATAAAGATGTGATACTTCTATACAATGGAATACTACTCAGTCATAAAAAAGAACAAATAATGTCATTTTCAGCAACACAGATGCAACTAGAGATTATCACACAAAATGAAATAAGTCGGAAAGAGAAAGACAAATACCATATGACACCACTTAAATGTGGAACCTCAAACACGACACAAATGAACTGATCTATGACACAGAAGAGTCAGGGACGTAGCCTGGTGGGTGCCAAGGGAGGTAGGGGTGAAAGATGGCACAAGTGGGAGTCTGGGGCTAGCAGATGCAAGTTGCTATATATATGGAATGAACAAACAGCAAGGTACTACAGTATAGCACATGGAACTATATATTCTTGGGATATACTGTATCAGTATCTTATGATAAACCACAGTGGAAAAGACTATGAAAAAGGATGTATAACTGAGTCACTTTTCTGTATAATAGTAATTAACACAATACTGTAATTCTACTATAACCCAGTGAAAGTAAATCAGAAAAGGAAAAAAATCACATAAATTAATGAATAAATGATCAGCTAAGAAGAGAATTAGTAAGAAAATTTGATGTGGTAGCTGAATATAAAAGTTAGCTTTCCCCAAGTACTATATAGACAGTGTACTGAAAAAAATCCCATTCATTATAGCAAGAAAATCAACAAAAAAACATGGGAGACATAAAAGTACTGACGTCCAGAGAATACATTGTTTTAATAAGAAAACTTGTAACAATGTCAAATTTTCTTCAAAGATATTTTTAAAGTGAATGCAATTCCAATCAAAATACCATGAGGAGTGCTCCTTTCTGGCAGCGCATATAGTAAAACCGGAACAACAGAAAGAAAATTAGCATGCCCCCCTACACAAGGATGACATACAAATTTGCAGATATGTCCTATTTTTCTTTTATTGTATATTCGAAAGTTGCTAAGAGAGTACACCTCAAAAGTTCTCTTCACACAAAAAGGAAATGTGTACCTATATGTGGTGATGGATACTAACTAGACTTATTATTAACTTAGGAGATCAAACTAGTCAATTCTACAGGAAATCAATCCTGAATATTAATTGGAAAGACTGATGCTGAAGCTCCAATACTTTGGACACCTGATGGAAGAACTGACTCATTGGAAAAGACCCTGATGCTGGGCAAGATTGAAGGCAGGAGAAGGGGATGACAGAAGATGAGATGGTTGGATGGCATCACCAACTCGATGGACATAAGTTTGAGCAAGCTCTGGGAGTTGATGAAGGACAGGGAAGTGTGGCGTGCTGCAGTCCATGAGGTCACAAAGAGTCACACATGACTGAGCGACTGAACTGAACTGAGACTTACTGTTGTGATCATTTCACAATATATTCATATATCTAATCTTTATGTTCCGTACCCAAAACTAATATGTTATATATTAATTATATCTCAACTAAAATATAGCATGAGGATTTTTTTGGGGGTGCAGTAGGATTGAAAATTATTCTGAAGTTTGTATAAAGCATAAGTAGATGGCAAAAGCCAAAGGTATACAGCAATAAAATATGAAAGGAATATGTGTAAACTCACATCAATAGAATTAGAACACATTACAAAGCTACAGTAACTAAAATGGCAAGGTTATGTTTCAAGAACAGACTAGCAAAAAAAATAAAAGTCCTAAAAGCAGATGCTAGTATGCATATTTGCATCTATGTATAAAGACAGATTCTAGCATAGCATATCCATGTATCAGTATATAATGAAGCTTAACTTTTAAGCTAGAAGTTTAATCAATCATTTAATAAATGATGCTACTTTATAAACTATAGAGGAGGCTAAGGATGGGGAGACATATGTGCACACATGTCAATGTGTGGCAAAAACCACCACAATATCGTAAAGTAACTATCCTCCATTTAAAATAAATAAATTAATTAAAAAATTAAGTTAGATCTCTGTTTCATACCATTCACAAAAATAAACTGTTTTTAAATAATAACAGTTTTTCAAAAAGTAAAATAATGAGAATAAAATATGAATATTCATCTGGTTTGAAGTTAGGAAGACTTTTTAAAGCATAAAAACAAATTTCATAAAGGGAAAATTAAAGATTTGGCTATGTAAAATTTTAAATCATTGACATTTGAGAAGAATCCCATAAATAATGGAAGGTAAGTGATAAAATGTAGAAAATATTTTCAATGTAAATGACTGAAAAGAGTTCAAATCCTTGTCAGAAAGGCCTTTAAACTTCAAAAAAAAGTGAAAAATACTCCAAAAAAAAAAAAAAAAAAACAAGCAAAAGATAAGANTAACTATCCTCCATTTAAAATAAATAAATTAATTAAAAAATTAAGTTAGATCTCTGTTTCATACCATTCACAAAAATAAACTGTTTTTAAATAATAACAGTTTTTCAAAAAGTAAAATAATGAGAATAAAATATGAATATTCATCTGGTTTGAAGTTAGGAAGACTTTTTAAAGCATAAAAACAAATTTCATAAAGGGAAAATTAAAGATTTGGCTATGTAAAATTTTAAATCATTGACATTTGAGAAGAATCCCATAAATAATGGAAGGTAAGTGATAAAATGTAGAAAATATTTTCAATGTAAATGACTGAAAAGAGTTCAAATCCTTGTCAGAAAGGCCTTTAAACTTCAAAAAAAAGTGAAAAATACTCCAAAAAAAAAAAAAAAAACCAGGCAAAGGATATGAAAAGGTCTCCTTAAAAAGACATAAAAATGCCAATGCTCAAAAGTACCTGAGAATTCCTCTTTTAAACATTTTCAAGATCATTTTTTTAATTACAGTGGTAACGCTCATGATTTCAAAGACCCATTTTATTTTTTACTTTAAAAAGGAATTAAAAAAAAGAAAAAGGAATAACTGAATTTGCTCACTGTATTTATTGCCTATTGAAAAAATATTTACTATTCTTGATTCCAAGTGTTGTTTTGGCTATTTAAAAGAAAAACAACTACCACAACATTGTAAATCAACTATACTCCAATAAAAATTAATTTTAAATATCAAAATAGTTCAATGATATTTCCTTTATCAATGAGATAAATGAAAAATGAAAATGACTGAAATAAATGAAAACACAGGAAATCTCAGCAGAAAAACAGAAATTAAAAAAGAATCAAATGGAAAGTCTAGAACTGCAAGGAAAAAAAAAGAAGCCAACAAAACAAAACAAACCCAATAATCCAATATCTGAAATAAGAAAGTCACTGGATGTGCTTAAAAGGAAATGGAGATGAAACGAAAGTGAGTAAATCTGAAATCTCAAATCTCTGTATAGCCACAGAGAAGAAGCCCCATATTCTGTGTATACACAATATTCAAATTTCTGGCCTGACTTCTAAACCATGTATGTGTAGATTAAATGTAAAAAACAGTAACAACAACAGAACCAGACAAACAAAATGGATGTCTGACCTACTGCAATTTGAGTCGAACCAACCGAAATGCCCAATACACTAAAGCAAAAACCTTCTCTGGAGGAACAAAACAAACTCCACATGACATTTACAATTACAGGATAAAATCTCAAATCACTCAATGTATAAAGAAACAAGACAATGTGACCTACTCTTGTTTTAAAGTTATTTTTTAACTGAAGTATAGTTGATGTATAAGTTATAGACACACAACACAGTGATTCACAGCTTTCACAGATTTCCCACTTATATTGTAAAACATCGGCTATACTCCCCTTTGTACAATATCACTGTAGTTTATTTTATACTTAATAACTCATATCTCTTTATCTCCTACCTCTATATTGTCCCCCTCCCAGCAATCTGTTTATTCTCTGCAGCTGTGAGTCTGCTTTTTTGTTATAGTCACTGGTTTGTTTTTTGTTTTGGGCTGTGCCACATGGCATGTGTGGGACCTTAGTTCACTGACCAGGGGTCAAATCCATGGCCCCCGCAGTGGAAGCAAGGAGTCTTAACCACTGGATCCCCAGGGAAATCCTGTTGTATTGTTTAGATTCTACACATAAGTGATATCACACATTATTTCATGTGACCTATTTCTAAGAGAAAAGATAGGAAATAGAGAACACTTTAGAAATGACACAAATGTTAAAATTAACAGCAAGATTAGCGACAAAGTTACTATAATGGCATTCAATGAGATAAAGGAAAATGAGTGAAATAAATGAAAATATAGGAAAGCTCAGCAGAGAAACAGAAGCTGAAAAAGAATCAAATGGAGAGTCTAGAACTGGAAGGAAAAAAGGGAAGCCAACAAAACAAAACAAACCTAACAATCCAATATCTGAAATAAAAAAGTCACTGGATGCGCTTAAAAGGAAACGGAGATGACAAAGCAGTGAGTAAATCTGAAGTCAGAATAGAAATCACTCAAGGTGAAGAGGAAAAAAATAAATAAAGCCCTTGATTTGGGAGACAATAGCAAAAGGCCTAACATATGTGCACATGAATCTCAGGAGAGATTGGAGCAGAAAAAAATAACTTCAGTAATAATGCCTGAAAGGCCCCCAAATTTGGTGAAAGACAATTTACAGATTTAAGAGCAGTGAACCCCAAGCAGGAGAATACAAAGAAAATCAGATATATCATAGTTAAACTACTGAAAACCATATACAGAGAAAAATCTAGAAAGCAGCCAGAGAAAGATGCCCCACTACATGTAGAGAACAACAATCTGAATAAATGCTAATTGATGTCTTATCAGAAACTATACAGGCCATAAAACAACAGATGGCTGTATTTAAAGTACTGAAAAATTTCTATACCCAGTGAAGAGAACTTTAAAGAAGGAAATGAAATAAAGATTTTTTTTTTTCTGATAAAAGAACAGTAAGCGAATTTGTAACATATGCCTTACGAGAAAAGCCAAAAGCTCTTCAAGCCAGAGGAAAATGATACTGCTTTGATACTTGGCTCTTCACAAAGAAATGGTAAGTATCTGGATAAATACAAACAACAACTTTTCTACCTTCTTAAATTCAAAAAGACACATAGATTTGTTTAATGCAAAATTGTAACATTTTACAAACTGAATATCCACATTCCAATGAATGAGGTTGGTTCCTAACCAACCTAACATCATACATAAAAATTAACTCAAAATGGGTCAAAGATTTAAACTTACGAGCCCAAACTACAAAACTCTTAAAGCATAGGAGAAAATCTTCACATTGTTGGATACAGTAATGATTTCTGCACAAGACACCAAAAGCACATGCCACAAAGAAAAAAATAGACACAATGATAAAATTGACGCCACATATATATGTACATACATATATACACATACACACATATATGTATATGAGTGTGCTATATTGATCACGGCTTGTGGGGTCTTAGTTCCCCAACCAGAGATTGAAACTGGGCCCTCAGCAGTGAATGCACGGAGTCCCAAACACTGTATCATCAGGAAATTCCCAATCTTACATATATTTTACCACACATATACAAACAGCCTTATCAGCACAAGAATTTAGCATTTTGCTTCAAATATTTGCTAACATTAAGTTAGTAGAAATAAAATTTGCATGTCTTTGAAGTAAAAAACCAAAAACCAAACATAACCTCCTAACACTGTCATGTTGGTGAATATAGTATATTATGTATACAGTATATTTATACACATGTATGTTATAGTATTCAGTATATACCATGTAACAACCATAACAGTAAAAGAGCAATGGGTAACTGGAACTGTATGCTTGGAAGATTTCTACATTTTATGTGAAGTGGTGCAACACCAACTCTTAAGTAGTCTTAAAAGTTCAGGACAACACTATAATCTACTGAGCCACCACTAAAAAACATCAAATAGAAATACCCAAAACTCCAATAAATAAGTTAGAGTGGAATTCTTAATAAAAATCATATAATGTAAAAGAAGAAAGGAAAGTAGGTACAAAAGGAAGATATATGTATATAAAGAAAGAACAAACAACCCAGCAGGGACAAACAGAAACAACTAAAAAAATTGTAAACTTAAATTCAACCATCGGGTTAATTACATTAAGTGTTAATAAACTAAACACTTCGCTAGAAAGGAGGAGATTTTCATTATGGATTAAGTGTAAGACCCAACTACATCCTGTCAATAGAGATTTTTATATATAAAGATACAGACTGCTTAAAAGCAAATGGATGGAAAAAGATAATACCGTGCAAACAAAAAAAATCAGAAGGCTGGAGTGGCTATATAAATATCAAGAAAAAAACTGATTTTAAGGCAAAGTATTATCAGAGATGAAAGAGGGACAGTCCACAGTGATAAAATGGTCAGTTCATCAGGAAGCTATAATAGTCATAATGATGTGCTTAGCAAGAGATCTCCAAAACATAGAAAACAAAAGTTGACAGAATTAAAAGGAAGAACAGAAAACCCACAATCATATTAAGAGGTTTTAACATTCCTCTCTCAGAAATTAACAGAGCACCAAGACAAAATAAGAGTGAAGACAGGGGATCTCGACACTATCAACCACCTTGACCTAATTGATTTTTATACAACGTTATGCCCAACACAGAATACATTCTTTTCATTGTACATACGGTTATGGTCTTCCAGGTAAATATGTGAGAGGCCATAAAGCAAGTCTCAGTAAACTTAAAAGGACTGAAATAATGCCAAGAATGCTCTCTGATCACAATGGAACTAAATTAGGAATCAGTGACGGTAAGATATCCAGGAAAACCTGAAATACTTGGAAATTAAGCCACACACTTCTAAATAACCCAAATGTCACTACATACAGATCCTACAGACATCAAAATAACAAGAAGACATTATTATGAACTACTTTATGGCCACAAGTTCACCAACTAAGATTTAACACCAGTATTACACAAACTCTTTCAGAAAATGGAGGAAGAAAGTTAACTTCCAAAGTCATTCGATGAGGTCGGTATAACTAATGCCAAAACGTGATAAGATATAACAAGATTATTAATATTACCCAAACACTGGCAAATCCAATATAGTAAACAGGATTTACTTAATACACAGTTGTTCAAACATTTAAAAATCAATCAGTAACTTTTAAAACGTAACAAGAAAACAAACCCAATTAAAAAATGGGCAAAAGCTCACTGAACTAAATATACAGGTGGCAAACATATGAAAAGATGCTCAACATCATAAACCATTTAAAAACGGCAAATTAAAACAATCATGAACTATCACTATACACCTATTAAAATGGCTAAAATCCAACATATAGACACCACCAAATGCTAGTGAGGCTATGAAGCAACAGGAACTCTCATTCATTGCTGGCAGGATGCAAAATAGTATAGCTACATTTAAGGCAGCTGGGCATTTTCTTACAAAGCTACACATAATCTTACCATGAAAGTGAAACTGTTAGATGCTCAGTCACGTTTGACTCTTTGCAACCCCATGGACTGTAGCCCACCAGGCTCCTCTGTCCATGGCAGAATACTTGAGTGAGTAGCCATTCCCTTTTCCAGGGGATGTTACCAGCCCAGGGATCAAACCGGAGTCTCTTGCATTGCAGGCAGATTCTTTACCATCTGAGTCACCAGGGAAGCCCTAGTCTTACCATATGATTGAGCAACTGCAGTTTTTGGTATCTATCTAAGTGAGCTGAAAACTTACCTCCACACAAAAATGTTTATACTGGCTTTACTAGTAATTGCCAAAACCTGTAAGCAACCAAAATGTTCAGTAGGTGAATGCATAAACAAATGGTGATACATTCATACCACCTCCATGAATTATTATTATTATTATCCTCCATTATTATTCAGGGATAAACATTATTTTATATCATGGAATATTAGAAATAAAAAGAAATGAGTTATCAAGCCATAAAAACAACCTTAAATGGATATTGGTAAGTGAAAGAGGCCAATCTGAAAAGGCTACACACGATTCCAAAGGTTGTATGATTCCAACTGTGTGACACTCTGGAAAAGGCAAAACTATAGAAAGAAATAAGACCAGTGGTTGCCAGGGGCTAGAGATGATAGAGGGAGGGATGAACAGGTGGGGCACAGAGTATTTTTAGGGTAGTGAAACTATTCCGTGTCATACTATAATGGTGGATACATGGCATTATACATTTGTCAAAACCCAAGATTGCACAACACAGTGAACCCTAACTATGGACTTTTGTTAATAATAATGTACCAGTTTATCGGCTCATCAGTTGTAACAAATGAGCTACACTAACACAAAATGTTAATAGAAGAAACTGATATAGGGAGGGGTGGTGGGGGAGAGAGTGTATGTGACTTGGGTTTTCAAGTTCTCATAAGATAACAGCCATAAAGGAAAAACATGATAAATTAGACTACATCAAAATTAAAAACCTCTGTTCAGCAAGAAACTGTTAAGAAAATAAACAGCCAAGCCATGGACTGAGTGAAAACAGTCACAAAACATATATATTGACAAAGTACCTGTATCCAGAATACATAAAGAAATCTGTAACCCAACAAGAAAACAAATAACACAATTAAAGAAAATGGGCAAGAAATCTAAAACAGATCCTTGATGAAGAAGACATACAGGTGGCCAGTAAGGACGTGAAAAAAGCATGTAAATTCTACATTAGTAAGCAGGAAAAATGGAAATTAAAAGCCACAATGATATACTGCCCCTCTCCTCCAAATGAGGATGTGAAGCAACAGAACTCCTGCACACGAGTGGAATGGAATATGCTGCAATCACCTCTGGAAAAAAGTCTAAACACCTCCAATAAAATGCATACATCTACTCTGTAACTCAGCAATTCCAATCCTAGGCACTTACTCAAAAGGAAACACATGTCCACAAAAAGGTGGACAAACAGCCATCTGTCCATCCATCAGAGAACAGATAAACTAACTGCGCTATAGTCATAAAATGGAAAACTACTCAGAAACAAAAAGGAATGAACTGCTGATAAGTATGACAACATAAAGGAATCTCAAAGCTTTCTACTAAATGAAAGAAGCCTTATTAAAAAAACTATATATGCCATCCTTATGAAGTTCTGGAAAGAGCACATCTCATCTATCACAGGGGAAAAAAAAAGTCAGGACAAGGTGGAGCTAAGGGAGCATAATAAAAAGACTTCAAATTTTGAAAGACCTTGGGTTATAGAAGTATATGCATTTGTCAGAACGTAGCAAAGATACACTTAATATTTGTCCATATCACTGTATGTAAATTTTATATCAAAAGAAAAAACCATAAACAAATACTGAGCTCTAATGACATACATTCATGCTGAAGGATTTAGAGGAAATATATTGATGACACAGATCAAAAAGAAACATGATAGATGGAGAGATGGATGGATAGACGGATGACAAAGCAATATTATGAGATGAGTGACAGAATCCAGATGCTGAGGATAAGTGAGCTCACTGTAACTTTCAACCTTGCAATATAATAAAACATTGAAATCCAATTCTATCACCAGAAAATAAAAAGACAATGTGTATTTGGATACAGTGGACATGGGTGCTTGCATTAAAAAAAAAAACCCACCTATGTTTATCCTTGTTGCCTTCACTAAACGGCTATCTCAATAGCTATTAAGGAAAACAGGTCAGAATGCTGATTTTGCCACCTAGAAGAAGTCTTCAGCTGCTTATGTCATAACATTGGCTCTGATACAAATCTTCAAATTTGAAAGGCTAGAAATGTTGAAGAAGTAGAGGCAGTTTCAATACCCAGAAGGCAGGGCTGGGAACTGAGAGCTATAAATTTGGCTCTGGCACCCAGTGGGGAGGGGGCCATTGCTGAACGATGTCAGAAGTCACAGAGAACCTCGCCAGCTCCAGCAGTTCTCTGTCTGGACGTCAGCCCCAAACACTGGCTTCAAACCTCAAGTAACTAGAAGATCTCACCAGTGGGATCCGCCAGAGCAGCTGAAACACCTCCCTGTAAACAATAAATGTTTATCTGGGCAGATAACCTGGCAGATAGCCGTGTCCTGATCTTAGGCAACTTGAAACCCCACAACGGGAGGCTGAGCACAGAGGGGCCCTTTGCCTCTGCCACACGGGTAGGAAGGCAGGGATGGAAGGTGGTCCTGGCTCCTACTACAAGAGAGGCAGCAGGAAGCCACTCTGCAAGCGCCAGCTTCTTCTCTCCTGGGCCACGGCCAGATGCCTTGAAACACAGAGGGTGGGGACAGAGAAGTCAAGTCAACCAACACTAAACAATGCCACCGCATGAAGCTGGCTGTTACACCACAGCCCTGAAGGTATGAGGAGCTCTGGTGTGTTGGCTGCTGCCACAGGAACCACACTGGCGGAGGGCTTCCCCAGGCCTGGGTGGGAGGCTCATCATTGACTCCGGCCACACACACAGGCTCAGTCGCCACCTCGGTCAGTGGCAAACAGCTGCCGAGAGAGGAAGGGCAGACTCTGGGATGCTGCACTCTGCACAGCCAAACCTGCCAGTTTAGGAGACTCCAGACAAGATTTGTAAGAGCCATGTGGCTTAGACCTCACAGAGGAACTGGGGGAGAGGGCTGTACAGGGAACCAGGCAGCTAGAAGAAAGGAATGGAGGTGTGCTGATGGCACAGAGATGCTGTTCACTGACAACTGTCTCTGCAAACAATTTGACTACCGGTTCTGAAAACCCTACTCCCTAATTGAGGGATTAAGTCTTGGCACTGGTTACTCCTCCATCTACAAAGGCGTCTGCCCACACTGCTCCCAGGAACGGAGAGGACAGGGAAGTGGAACCCACAGTTTGCCTAAAGGGAAAGTTCAGCCCTTGTTCAGCAGATTATGCTCAAGTTCTTTCCCAGGGAAGAGAACGGAGATACTTTAACAAAGCTTCTTTGCTCTGAAAGAGTACCAAGTTAAGTTCAGCAGAACAATGAGGGTGTGGATCTGGGATGAAGCCTAATGGAGGAGTCGAGGAGTGGAGGGGAAAAAGAGAGAGAGAGAGAGAGAGAGAAAGAGAGAATGTGTGTGTTTTCTTCTTTGGAGGGTTGGGGGAAGTTGCCAATCCATTCTGTAGGCTTCAATCGCACTTATAGCTGCTTTATAATCATTTCCTGAAAACACAGTAGGAAGAGAGTGGTATTTGCTCACCCCACCCTCCATCTAACACTGCCCCAGCAATCCAACTATGTGCTTTAAACTGAGAAGAGGCCAGCTTTTTGCCTTTGGCAGCACTGACAGCCAGACATTACCAGCACTCCTGTGAACAGCTCAAGGCTCCACCCAAAGAAGACTGCACACACTGAAATCCAAGAGGAATATCATTCCAGCACAACAGCCCAGCAGAGAAAGAGGAGAGCTGAGAAAGCTGGGTGGGACAGCTGGGACGCTACTGAGCTCTGACACCAGAACGCCCAAGTGGCTAGCACAGGAATTTGGGTAGAGTGGCGGTAGATCAATTCTAGCGTGGGAAAACCAAATGCTACAATAAGAAGTTATCTGTTTACAAGGCGAGAGATGACAATGAGGGTAGGGTGTAGGCTAGAGGGCAGAAAGGTAGAGAAAGCATAGAGAACTGGATTGCTGCTGAGCTAGACGAATTCTGAACACACGGGCGATGTTCCAGCCTCTTTTCAGGAGAGGCTGATGGAGAGTGGTTATGGGCAGGCTAGGACGAACAGGTCCCATTTCTGCTCCAGAAGCTGACTGGAGGGGTCCTCTGCAAGACAGTCGTAATAAAACGTTTATACAAGACACCTACTCCTGGCTGTCCAAGGCCAAAGGGACCTTACTCCAGAAAAGTGTGTGATAGCCTCTAAGCTCTAAGATCCCCAGTGTTATTTACTGAGTTTTCCTGTTTACTCCGAGAAGATCTGCAGATCTCCCTAGAGGTCTTTAGAGAGATGTTCAGCAGGGGAGCAGAAGACCACTGTGGAGTGTACTAAGGACACAGCTCTGTTGCACCCTAACATTACTTCCTCGCTGGCAGGAAAGAGAATGGACTTGGAAAGGGGGTTCTCTAGTTTGTTTAACTAATTATCTAATTGATTGATTAGTTAATTCTACTATTATTTGTTTTTTGTTTCTAATGTGCAGAGATCTCTTGGACTCTTGACCCTCAAGGAAAATGGAATTGGAAGCACAATAGTTACTGACACCTGAAGGCACTTTCTGCTGTTTGTTGTTGTTCCCATGAGAACAGCATCAGAGAGATGAACAAGGTATAAATGCTCTAAAATAATCACCATTTTCATTTAGAAAGGAAATTTCTTTTGAAACATTTGATCCACTTTGGGTACCATAGTTTCTGTTTGTATGAAAATAAGAAGAGGCAGAAGGAGCTCCATTTCTGCCAGAGGCAGTTTGTTTTTTGCTAATTTTTTTTTTACAGTTGTACATTCTTTTAGTTCTGGAGCAAACCAGACACTTCCAAAAGGAAAACAGGAGACAGGATGCTGCGTGACTTGTGGCTGTCTCCTATCTCAGGTGGGGTCGGGGATTGGGGGCGAGCCTACACAATCACCTCGGGGAGAGACTTATGCCCTCCTGGAGGCACCTGTCTAACCATGCTTTTCATATGTGCAGCCATCTTGAGCCTAAGATGATTCAGGTACTACAAGACCTCTGCAGGTGTCACCATTGTCCAATGTTTTAGAAAGAAAATCTGGGAAAAGAATCTAAAAAAGGACTAGATGTATGTATATGTGTAAGTGATTCACTCTGCTGTACAGCAGATACTAACACAACGTTGTGAACCAACTACAATAAAAATTAATTAAAAAAGAATCTGAAGATGATGCTCTAGGGCTGTGTTAGTAGTCATTAGCCGCATGTGGCTATTTAAATTACTTAAAATTAAATACAAGTAAAAATTCAGTTCTAATAAATAGAAAGACATCTCATGTTCAATGGGTTGGAAAGGTTTAATATTGTTAAGATGATAGTACTACCCAAAATTATCTTCAGATTCAATGATAAATCAAAATAAGATTTATCTCCCATGAAACTAATCTAGAATATGTTCATTTGGGGGGTGAGATAGTAAGAATAAGAATACACTGAACTATTTTAGGAAGGAAATGACAGTTCTCTATCAGAGATGTATTAATGTAGATCCTCATACTAACAGGTTAGAAAAGACAGACCACATGATCATCAACAAATGAAGGAAAATATTTACTATAATTTAACTCATTTATTTACGATGAAAAACAACCTCAGCAAACCAGGAATAGAAGGGAACATACTTAAACTGATGAAAGATATTTAACAGAAATCTATGGCAAATAGCAGATGTAATAATACACGTTTAGAAGCACTGCTATTTAAGTGAGAAAAAAACTAAGAATTTCTGTTATTCTGTCATCTATTATTAGAACTCATAATACTAGGGTTGGCAGATATAGCAATAGAAAAGAACAGCACTCATATTTATACCATTAATAATCAACTAGAAAACACAACATTCAAAACAGCCATGAAAGCTGTTTTATGGAGATTTCTAATATACACAGTGGACAGAAAATTCATATCCAGACCCCCACATCTATATGAACCAATCAGAATAAAGAGAGAAAGCAGGCAGAAATGTGAACATGGGATCAAATGGCTAATAAACATATGAAGAAACGTTTAACCCCTCTAGTGACAAAGAAAATGAAACCTAAAACAAGACACTCAAAACCCATCAACTTGGTAACAATTAAAGAGTTTGGAACTGCCTAGTATTGATAAGAATGTGGAAAAGTTTGAACTCATTTACCTTCACAGGGGGTGTAAACTGGTATGATCACTTGGAAAGCAACAGGGCAAAAGCCAACAAGGCTAAAGGTGAGCATACCTTACAACTCAGCAATTCTGTCTCCAATATATTTCTTAGAGAAACTCATACATTAGGAAAGAGAGACTGCAGTGATGTTAATAGCAGTAAAAAATTGTAAGAATACTAGTAAAGACAGTAGTAAAAAATTGTAAGAAAAGAAATCAACGAATTATAGTATATTTATATTAGATTATTAATTACAGTGAAAGAAACGCACATCATAAATAAATAAATCTAAACGCTGTAGTGTTAAGAAAGCACAGCAGATGATGGGCATAGTGTGCCATGTGTCTATATGTGCAAAATAATACTGTGTTGTTGATGGATATATACGCATTAAGAACATACACAGATATAATGAATTCAGGATATAGAAGGAGTTCCCACTGTTAACTATGATGTATTATTTCTTTTAAAGTTGGGTGGGCTCACTAAGTGCAGGCGGCTGCAAGCCGCCGGCTCACTAAGCGCGGCCCAGACGAGCCACCCCACGTCCAAGAGACAGCAGCCGAGAGTCCCAGGCAGTGACGGCACAGGAACGGNGATCCTGGCTTTAAAAATCACCTTTTCTTATTCATATTTTGTTGCCTTAATATTTGCCATTATAGATGTTTCTTCGCAAAAAAAAATAATAATAAAATAAAGTTGGGTGGGATGTACCCAGGTGTTTGCTAACTATTGTATTTTTAATGTAAGGATGATTGCTTTAAGAAAAAAAACAAAACAAAACAACTAGGTAGAGATTAGGCTCAATTATCCAGACAGCTCTAATTTGCACAAGGGTGGATGGAGTACTATTAGTCTCTTATCAAACTTCTCTGTTTTATTTCGTTCATGGTGTTTAACACGAGCTGAATTTATTTCACTTACTTACTTTTTTTTTAAACTGCCTGTCTCCCTTCAATTAGAACATTAGGGCCATGAAGTTAGCGACTGTCTCTGAACGAGTATTTAGTATTAGAATAACACACATCAAGCCTGCCAGAGGAAGTGGAAATGTCAGAGCCTGCAGAGAAGCCCAGGCTATCTACTGACCGTATATTCAAGAGCCAGTCTCAGTGGGGCACACATGGGGAAGACACAATGATAAATGGGTGGTACCCTCACCAGCCACAGCTAGGGACTACACCAGTAAAGCTGCGGAGTGGGAGGGAAGAGAAAATTTTAAAATATATTGGGAGACAAAATTTCTGTTAACAAGATAAAGAAACTTTGAACCTCTGGATTCTCTACAGACACCTAATTAATTACCTAGCAAATCTTCTCTTGCAAGTTCCAACAGGAGTTTAGGGATGAACTTTCTAAAACCTAAAGCATATCACAATCTCTTTTCTCAGCCTCAGGTTTGGAAAAAGAAGAGAAAACAGGGAAGAGGGAATGGAAAAGCAAGACAACACAACAAACATACTGCTTTTAACACAGTTTATGAATAATCCCAAGGAGGAGAAAGGCATGTCTGCAGTGCGATGAAGGCCACTGACTACTTTTAGGCAATTACAGCGCCTCCCCAAGAGGCTGTGTAGAATAGCAGTGGTTCAGAGGATGAGCTCTGGGCCCTGACTGCTTGGGCTTCAATTCTGACTATTTACTACCTGTGTAACCTTGGGCAGGTCATTTAATGGTTCTGCACTTGGGTTTCCCTAAATATAAAATGGAGGCTAATAACAGTACCTACCACTAAGGGTTGCTGTGAAGATTAGATGCTTGAATATATGTAAAGCTCTTAGAATAATAACAACTAAGACATAACAAGTCCTCAATTAACAGTAGCTTTTAGCGTAATTATTCAACTGGGAGAGAGAGAGAGAGAGAGAGCTTATGTTTTAATTCTTTGGAAAAACTGGAGCCCTGGAGGCCTGGATGACTAAACCATTAGGTAATGAAACAGAGACAACACGCAACAGGGAAAGCACTAGGCCACAAAATCCAATGCTGCTGAAGGAGAGACTGCCGGTTATCTCCCTACACCCAGGCTCTCCCTCGTTTTTTTGGCTGCTCTCATGGCATGCAGGATCCTAGCTCCCCTACCAGGGATCAAACCTGCACCCCCCACCAGGGAAGGTGCAGTCTCCTCCTCTCCTTTAGTAAGAGAACTTTGATTTTTGGCTGGGTACACTTCAAGCCAACCAGGAGACTACACTGCCAGCCTTCTCTGCAGCTAGGGTCGCCATGTGACTAAGTAGAGGTTTCATGTAAAATCTTGAGGAAGTCTCTTTAAAAGTGTGAGGAGGACCCAGTCTGTCGTCTTCCCCTTTGATGCTGCCTGCTGATGCTCTAAGCAGCCATCCTGGGAGGGGGCCACATCCTGGGATGTTGTAGTCATGAGCTGGAAGAGGTCATGTACCTGCCCACGTGGTGGAGCGCCCACACTAGTCCTGGACTGCCTATTTCTGGACTGTGACACGAGAGAATAAAACATTATGTGGTTATCCCTCTGTGTCTGGTGGTTCATATTCACTCAATACTCAATGATATATCCAGACTCTGGACTATTATTACTATATGATCTCAGATAAACTAGGCTCTTTACATCTGTGTTTTCTCACCTGTAAAATGTGGACAATACCTCAGAGAGTTGTGAGAATCAAGTGAAACAATACCTCCAAATAGCACTATGCAGAATACTGATTTTTTATCAGTGAAAATGGGAGAGGCATTCAAGAAAGGAAAAGCAGGTGATAATGATGGGTGGGGGGTATGCACCAAAATAAAGACTAAGAGAAGGATTTTAAAAAGAATCTAAGAAAAGACATTCTGCTTATGAGAACAGGAAACTTCTTTCAGAAGATGGTGAAAATTGACCTCTTTGGTGAGATAATACCTGGTATTGTGAATCCTGCTAAATATATTACTGGGGCTTCCTGGGTGGCTCAGTGATGAAGAATCCACCTGCCAATGCAGGAGACTCAGGTTTGATTTCCAGGTGGAGAAGATCCCCTGGAGGAGGAAATGGCAACCCAGGCAGTATTCTCGCCTGGGAAATCCCATGGACAGAGGAGCCTGGCAGGCTACAGTCCATAGGGTTGCAAAGAGTCAGACACAACTTAGTGACTGAACATTACTAAATTATCTTGATAGGAATCTTGTAATTTTCCACTCTTTGGAGTCCACAATCTCTGATCCTGATTCATTTCTAATTAGATGACTTCTGCCCTTCAAATCCTAGTATCTCCCTTTCTACATCCTTCCTGTCATTACCCCCCAACCTTAATAATCAGGTCATACCTCTTGATTTTACCACATAGCAGAGCTGTCCAACAGAACTTCCAGCAATAATGGAAATTTTCCAAAGCTATTTTTGACAACAAGGTAGCCATTAGTTACATGCGGGTTACTAACAACTTGAAAGATAGCTAGTATGACTAAAAACTGAAGTTTAAACTTAAATTTTAACAATTTTAATTAATTAAAATAGATACACACAGCTAGTGACTCTTGTTATTGGACAGTGCCACCTATGGAGTAAGCTCTAGGAAAGAAAATCAAATTGAACATCGTTTCTTCATTTCTATTTGAGCTATCCCATTTCTTCTCAATACTTGTGCAAAAATGCTTTCTCTTAGCNCACTTGAAAGATAGCTAGTATGACTAAAGAACTGAAGTTTAAACTTAAATTTTAACAATTTTAATTAATTAAAATAGATACACATAGCTAGTGACTCTTGTTATTGGACAGTGCCACCTATGGAGTAAGCTCTAGGAAAGAAAATCAAATTGAATATCGTTTCTTCATTTCTATTTGAGCTATCCCATTTCTTCTCAATACTTGTGCAAAAATGCTTTCTCTTAGCCTATTCCTGACAGCCGGTAAATTCTTGGAGAGTACCCATTTCCCTATTTGGGATTTGGGTCAATTATCTTTTTTCCAGAAGAATACACAGATTTGTTCAAAATACATACACACACAGTCCTCAGTGAGACAGACATCCTTAGGGCAAAAGCTTACCGAATACACCAGAATAACTAGACCCATGGAATCTATCAGAAAAAAAAAAAAGCCCCAGAGATGATTGATTCCCCCCAAAGCCCAGACCCTCTTTTTGGCTTTTTTTTGGTCTAAAGACATCTGAAGTTCAATTATCCTTCTTGATAAGTTCTTATGTATCCAATCTAAGTCTAGCATGTCCTTTTTAATTAAATAAAACAGGAGGAGAAACAGGCAAATTCTGCTCCAAGGAGAAGATCAAACTAAAAGAAATGGCCTGAAGCAAGATTGCTGACCACAGAAGGCACNGTCTAAAGACATCTGAAGTTCAATTATCCTTCTTGATAAGTTCTTATGTATCCAATCTAAGTCTAGCATGTCCTTTTTAATTAAATAAAACAGGAGGAGAAACAGGCAAATTCTGCTCCAAGGAGAAGATCAAACTAAAAGAAATGGCCTGAAGCAAGATTGCTGACCACAGAAGGCACAGTACAGCAAATAAAGCTGTCAAAATAAGCAATCTGTCAACCTGAAGAATTAGTGTCTTCATGATGGGGATGGGAGGTTGGTTAAAATAATACCACAGGTGATTTAACTCAGAGAAGGACGGAATACTTTTTCCACAAAACTAACTGAATCCCATAAACGACTGAGGGATCAGCAATCTACTGGCCTGCTCCACCTGTGTGGACAGCCCTAGACATTTCTAACCACGGTCTATGCATCTCAGCTGAGGAGTGGGCAACTTCTTTTAGGATTTCTAGGACCAGGCGGATAGACAGGGCAGANGGAATACTTTTTCCACAAAACTAACTGAATCCCATAAACGACTGAGGGATCAGCAATCTACTGGCCTGCTCCACCTGTGTGGACAGCCCTAGACATTTCTAACCACGGTCTATGCATCTCAGCTGAGGAGTGGGCAACTTCTTTTAGGATTTCTAGGACCAGGCGGATAGACAGGGCAGAGAAAAAGCTCCAGCAGCAGAGGGTACCAGACAGATGTTTTTCTAGCTCAAAAGACACACGTTAGAACAAACACCCTGACCCTGGTGACCCCTCCAGGTTGCTGCTCAGGTGCTCGTGGTGTAGATGTGAAAAAAAGTGTAATTTCTTCAAACTCCTTGATGTGAATCCAAGAAAGGATGTGACAGTACTCGCTGCAGATTTCCCTCAGAGGCAAACCAGTGCGACCTTTTTTTCAAATGCAAATTGGCTTACTCACCATAGCTGTCAGGTTTCTTGGGGAGGAGTTTAAAAGGAAAGGCAACACTCCCCTCGGACTGATCTGAGGAGTATGGGTGACCTTGACTAAGTGAGAAGAAGGGACAAAGGACACCTGGAGAATGATCCCAGGGAGCAGAATGCTCCACCAGGACTGGCTTGGGCAGAACTTGATGGGAGGTGGGAATTTCTATTTCTGGGGATTCTTGCTTGAATGGAACCACCTTGATTTCAGCAGCTCCTTCCCTCTTACATTAGCTCAGATATCCACTGATAATAGTACAGAATCTGAAAGTCCCCCTCCTAGACCTCCAAGTCACTTCTCTTGTCTCTGCAGCAGGAGTGCCCGTAACTGTGTCATCCAGCTATGGCCCACTGGCTCTTACTCACTACGGAAGTGTTTATCAATCCCCCGGGAAATCCTCAGCACTACACAAGACGCCTGGGGGATGTCCAGAATAGAGTGGTTTCAAGGAGTTCAGTGTGTAGTCTTTTTGTATTTTTAAAAGAAAGTTTATTTATTTATTTTTGGTTGTGTTGGGTCTTAGTTGCAGTGTGTGGGCTCAGTAGTTGCAGTGCGCAGGCTTAGTTGGCATGTGGGATCTTAGTCCCCCTACCAGGGATGGAACCCCCATCCCCTGCACTGACAGGCAGATTCTTAACCACTAGACCACGAGGGAAGTCCCGGTGGGCAGTCTTAAAGGTAGATGCAGGCAGAAAGAGGCGAGACATGACCTATGACAACTTTGTCCACATTCAGAAAGTACCACCAGTCTTTCTGAGGACTGTTATATCACAACATGGAAACATAATTATTTCATAAGAGGTGGAGGGGGGAAGGCTGGAATTTCAGAAATGAGAGAAAAAACATGGGGTAAGGGCAGGTAGTTGGGATTAGTGGAAATGCCAGAGTGGATGCTTTAGACTCAAATAGAAAGGCCAGGAAAAGGAGGCCTGGAAATTCAAACATGCCTAGATTAAGGAGCCTGTCCCCATCTACAGGAAGTTTATCTCTTACATCTAAATAGTCATGTTTTAAAATCAACAAGTTTGCTGGTTTCAGCTGCCACTGACCAGAACCCCCAGTGGCTCTGGCCCACAGTGTAGACAGACTGTGCCCAGCCGGACTAGCTGAAGACATGCAGCCGGAAGTCAGCCAGCCAGCCTGATCCCTCCCAGCTTCGGGAGGAGTTTGAGCAAAATGCTACCCAGCTACGGTGAGGAATAGACAAGAAGGTTTAACCCTAACAGCACAGGACTATCTGTGGAGGACAGCCTCTCCATCAGCAGATTCAGAGAGTAAGTGGTCTAGGACCCAACGGGACTCCAGGAATGAGAACAGAAATCTACCAGCAAGTTTAGCAGGACCTTTGGTCCCTTCCTGTCCACTGCCGTTGCTTATTCACGTTCACAGTCACATATTTTAAAATTTTGATATAATTATCTCCTAGAAATTACTGTATGTAGCCTCTTGGGATCTAAAGCAATTAAGTGAAGATAAATTTCTTTCATGGAGCAAGCTGTCAAAGGATGAAGCAATTNTCCCTTCCTGTCCACTGCCGTTGCTTATTCACGTTCACAGTCACATATTTTAAAATTTTGATATAATTATCTCCTAGAAATTACTGTATGTAGCCTCTTGGGATCTAAAGCAATTAAGTGAAGATAAATTTCTTTCATGGAGCAAGCTGTCAAAGGATGAAGCAATTTCATTCCCCATTTGAAGTGGAAGCTTTGGGTCATGCATGGTTTATTTGAAACAATGCCATCACCTAAAGCTGCTGATCTTATCTCACTCCGTTCTCCATTTCAAACTGCTGGAGATATGTAGCGTGGCACTGCCTAAAGTTATGACATCTGGCTCAAGGCCAGCAACAAAACAAGCCAGCTCCTCTTCTAGATTGCAAGCTTAAGAGGACAAAAATAATATTAAAGCAAGATAATTTTATAGGTGAAGTATGTTAAACCCTAAAAAGGGGAGAACTTCCCAGGATATTGGGTGTGACTACAGAAGCACCCAACCAGTGGGGAAGTGACTGAAGAATCAGGCAGGAACGCCCCCAAAAGGAGGTAGGGTGAAATACACGCCAAACATCTATATTTTTCTCTTCTGGGAGACACTGAACCAAACAAATAGTGGGGTCTATTTCATGAAACTGCCTGATAGATTGGAAAGCATACCAGGCCAAGAATCAAATCCAGCCCAGGGTTCTAATTCCAGCACTGTAAGACTATGTGAGATTCAGGGGAAAGTGCTCATTAACTTTTTCTTCTAAACGGCAGCTGGTACTTTATTTTTAAAAATTCTTCATGACCATGTATTATTTATTTTATGACATACAGTCAATGTGCTATCTATGTTGTAGTATTCAAACTTTACTTTTAAGCCATTGAAACTTTCTTCAGGTAGAATCACTGCAGGTCAGACCATGTCTGAGCACTGCTTTTTTTTTTTTTTTTTTAATAGGAATCTTGGGAAGTAGAACTTGTCAGTGCATTAAAATCACCAGAAGGGCTGGTTACTGTGGATTGCTGGGCTCTACCCTCAAAGTTTCTGATTCACAGATCTGGAGAAAGACCTAAAATGTTACCTACCAAACCTGTTCCCAGGTGCATCTCACAATGCTGGTCCAGCAACACAATTTGACAACTAGGGATATAAAGGAATCTGCCCAGGAAGAATGACTTGGGCTTGGAGTGTCTACTATAGAAGCCACTGGTCACAAGTGGCTATTTCAGTTTAACTAAAATTAAACTGTCTGTTTCTCAGTCACATTTCAAATAGTCAATAGTCACACATGGCTAGTGGCTACCACACAGGATGGTAAGGAAATAAATTTTTCTGCACCATCATCAGAAGAAATTCTATTTGATCATGCTGGTTAATAATCTACTTGATTGCACTGGTGAAATGTTTACCTGAGAGAAAAGAAAATTTAAGGAAAAATTTTAAGTATATTAAGATGTGTCAGACATAAGAAAAAAAAGGCCCTGTGATTCTCAGAGTCTAAAACCAGTAAGTGGGAGTTATGGAAAGGCAGACTGTGTTCAGTTTGAGAGAGAACTTTTTAACAGTGACTGTCTCATGACACAGTAAACTCTGGGAAGTATCTGAAGCAGAAGCTATGAGGACCCGGGGAGACAATTTCTTAATTAGGTAGAAGACTAACTGTGATGTCAGTTCTAAGGGGCCTCCCAATTCCATGTTTCTTTTGTAATCTGATCTAATTTTATAACTACTATCATGGCAAACCAATCCTTCTTGCATCTGGGATAGTTTTCTAAAGTATGTACTTGTAGAAGGAACTTCCTTTATTAGGGTGTTTTGGTGATAAAACTTCCCAGTTTTTATTGTTTAAAAATGTTTTTATGGGAATTCCCCCACAGCCCAGTGCTTAGGACTCCATGCTTCCAATGTAGGGGCATAGGTTCAATCCCTGGTCAGGGAACTAAGATCCCATATGCTGCACGGCACGGCTCTCCTCCCTCGCCAAAAGCTTTTGCAATACCAATGTACAAATAACAAAAGAAAAAATAAATAGATGAACTGAATTTCATCAAAATTAAAAATTTCAAGAAAATGAAAAGACAGTCAACTCACAAAATGGGAGAAAATATTGGCAAATTACATATCCAATAATGGACTTTTATCCAGAACATTTAAAGAACTTCTACAATTCAAGAAAAGACAAATGATCCAAATTTTAAAATGGGCAAACTATCTGAATACACACTTTTCCACTTTTACAAAATCTTTACAAAGTTCTCTCACAAACCTGATCTCTTATCCTCACAAAAGCTTAAGTTGGATAGAGCAATTGTAGGTTTCCTAGTTTTAGTGAAAACGAAACAGATGCCCAGAGAGGTTACATAAACTGCCCAAGGCAATACAACCAGCCTGTGGCAGAGTTAGAATCAGAGCCCACACTGACTCTTTTTCTTTTTTCTTTTTTTGACCTTTAGAATTGTGGGATCTTAGTTTCTCAACCAGGGATTGAACCTGGGCCACAGCAGTGAAAGTGCCAAGTCTTAACCAGGGAATTTCCATGACCCTTTCTTTATTTCATCCTGCCTTCCTTTGCCTCAAAGAGAAAAAGTTAATGCTCAGGCATCCCAAGGCCAATCAAGTGAGAAAGCAGAAACTATGTTTTTTAAATGCATACAGTAAATAAGTACGTGAAAAGGTGCTCAACATCATTGCTCAGTGTGGAAAAGTAAATCAAAACCACGCTAAGTTATCCCTTCACATCCACTAGGACGGCTAACTTCAAGTAAATAGAAAATAACAAGTGTCAAAGATGTGGAAAAACTAGAAGCCTTATGCATAGCTGGTAGTAATGTAAAACGGTATAATAGTTGTGGAAAGTGGTATGGCAATTCCTCAAAAAAATCAAACAAGATGACTATTAAACAAGTGGAATCCAGTGATTCCACTACTGGGTATATACCCAAAAGAAGTTAAAGCACAGACTTGAATAGATATTTGTATTATCTAGCATTTATTTACAGCAACCAAAAGGTGGATGGAAGTGACTGAAGTGTCTATCCACAGGTGACTGGATAAACAACATGTAGTGTATATGCAATGGACTATTATTCAGCCTTTAAAAAGAAGTAAATTTTGACATAGGCTGCAACAGGATGAACCTTGAAGACGTTATGCTAAGTAAAATAAGCCAGTCTCAAAAACACAAATACTGTATGATAACACTTTACATGAGGCTCAGAGAGTAGTCGAATTCAGAGACAGAAAGGAAACTGGCAGTTGCCAGAGGCTGGAAGGAGAGAGAAATGGGGAGTTCTAGTGTTCAATATACAGAGCTTCAGTTAGGGAAGATGAAAAAGTCCTGGGACGGAGGATGGTAATGGATGCCAAAACAATGTGAATGGATTTAATGCCACAGAACTGTAAACTTTAAAAACAGTAAATTTCATACTATGTATATTTTAATAATTACATTAAAAAAAATGAGATGTGACTCTTTTAAAAAGTAAGATTCTAATTAGAATAAAGCCACCCGTCCTAGCTCCTCACCCTCTTGAAAAGTCTGGTATAGGGATTTTCCAGCTTCTGGTATTGACAACGTAAGGAAGAACATTAAAGTGATCAGTGAGCCAAAGGCTGCCCTGTGAGTCTGGTCCCTTCAGAGCAAAAACACAACCTAGGCAGGCTGGCAGTTACTCCTTGACTGCATGGTCTGATTCTCAAGGCCAAAAACGATCCTTGGCTCCATCTGTGTGGGATTCTGAGATAAAAGAAGGAACACCGAAGTACTACTTCAGGGGTCTGCTTACAGGTTAGGTCCCCAGGAAACAGAGCTGACTCTCAGTTCTAGAAGGCTCAAACTTGCCCTATACCAAAATGCAAGCCAGTGGCAAAGCACCAACTCTAGCACTGAAGTTATATAGCCACAGGACTCTAATGTTCCTACAGGGAGAATCTTGCTTATGTTTGGTAATCCTTAAAGGCAGAACTGCCTGTTCTTTAATGTTCAGGTTAGCCTGAGGGCTAGAAAGTAGACAGGTTGGTTCTGGGAAAACCATCTTCCTGGGCCAGATACAGCCATGCTCTTGAGGTTCCAACTTGAATGCCTCGGACAGATGGCTTCATCGTGTTCATTAGGATCCCCCAAGGAATACAGCTGTGTCCCTACTTCTCAAGGGGTCAGCTGACCTTTCAGAGGATTGTTTCTTTGATTCCATGGAAGTGATCAAAACCAACTCTGACGGCCATCTTGAGATGTTTTTTATACTGCATTTGGTGTTCCCAGATTTAAATCTTGAGTTGATTTTCCAGAAGGCAAATCACTACAGATCTCTATCCACAAGAAGTGGATGTAACTCTAAAGTAATAAGAGAATGAATGCCATGCTTAGTCGCTTCAGTTGTGTCTGACTCTTTGTGACACCATGGACCGAGGCCCCCAAGCTCCTCTGTCCATGGGATTCTCCAGGCAAGAATACTGGAGTGGGGCGCCATTTCCTTAAAGTAATAAGACGCGTCTTTAAAAACCACAAATGAGTATCAGAGTAATGAGTATGCTTCGGAGTCACACCTTACACTGAGGCTGTGAAGTACTCTTTCCCCTGTCTCCCAAGCCCAGCTCTCACCTGTGTGTGGAGGAGGTGTGCTTTTTTGCTCTGTAATATCCGTAACCCAGCTGTGATACTTCCTTCCACCTCGACCTGTACATCTGCTTCCTACAGAGTGCTGCTGCCTCAAGTGAGGTGCGTGAGGCTTCTGTAGATGCTGGGGAACAAGATGGAACAAAAATGCTTCACACCTGGCTCCCAAATTACAGGCACGCTGGACTGGGGCCAACATAAGCTGGCACAGCACCAGCTGAAATGGACATCAATTAAGGAGGCTGTCATCTTTCAAGACTGCGGGGTCTTTTTTCACTCCACGATCCACACTGCTCCACAAACCAGCCACGGCACCGCTGGTAGAGTTTTCCAGATGGGATCATTTCCCTCAGATTCCATACTTGCAGATTTATGGCAGGACTTGTTTTTAACCCCTCCCTTTGTTTTTAAAGCTTGAACATTTTATTTCACATTACAGTTTTATCTTTAATTGAAGCTATTTGTCCTTTAGGAAAGTGGGAAATTTGTACCTATATGAGCAGGAAAAGTTTTGCGCTTTCCTAAAAGATGCTTTGTTTACAAAAAGGCATTCAAATAACTGAGATTAGTAAAGGGTCAAAAATTCTTCTCTGTACACATCACTCCTACTGGGGTCAGAAGCCAGAGAGCCTTGACCAAACTGCATTATCCTGGAAAAATGGGCAGACCTCGAAGGCTAAAGCAGGCCTCCTCCGGCCATCACATGCAGTATCAGCAAGCCATCTCAAGTGCATAAAGAAACTCTGCTAGTGCCAGTGTCTGGCTACTGGCAATGCTGTTTAAGAAAAACATCTTTTTCAAACATGTATTTTTTGACTGTGCCACATGGCACGCGGGATCTGAGTTCCTCGACCAGAAGATGAAGCCCCTGCAGTGGAAGTGCAGAGTCCTAATCACTGGACTGTCAGGGAATTCCCAGAAAAACACCTTAAAAATGTCAGCAATTAAAAAAGGGACAAGATTCCACACTGAACCGTTTCTTGACTTCTGTCCAAAGGGGCAGAACATATTTCCTCCTCCATACCTAAGCGGGCTGCCCTGTGGAAGGAATTCCATGCAACATGAAAGAGCCCCATGATAAATAAATATCTCATCCACATTTAATGTATGTTCTGAGAACCGAATTCCACTGCCCCAGGGGGCGGCCTGTTGCTGCCAATTTGCTTCTCATGGCAGAAGCCTGAGTGGCAGAGCCCTGCTTAGGCGCTGCCGATGCTTGTTTGGAAAAGAGGCCAGCTGGAGATGAAAGAAGCTCTTCAAAGTGGGTGACTCCTCGGAGGCTATCACTTTAGGGCTTGGGAATGATTACTTATCAAAAACTCTTTCAGTCTGGAATAGACTCTGGTGAGAAGCTGGCTTGCCCTTGTTGGTGTTTGCAGGGCTAGAGGGGGCCTCAGTGGGGCTGAAGTGATGGGAGGAACTGAAGAACCCAAATGAAGCCAAGAGCCCAGAATCCACACCATAGGTGGGGACAGGAGAGAGGAGAAGGAATTAATGAAAGCTTCAGACATCTGTCTGCACAGCTCAGTCCTGGGGCACTCCTTTCCCCCCTTCTTGTATTTTAAATAAACAGCTTCAAAAGGGGTGGTCCTCACATCTTTCTGCTGACGAAGGTCTCAATTTCCTTACTTTCTTCTACCAAGAGAGCCTGAAACCTCTAACACTCAGCATTTAATCAGTCAAAACCTTAAGTCTCTGAAGTGAAGAGACAAGCCACAGGCTAAGGGAACATACGGGCAACATATATATCTGACAAAGGACCTGCAATGAGAATACATAAAAACCTCTCGAAACTCAGTTAAGAGAACAAACATTCCAACTTAAATACAGGCAAAAGATCTGAAGACACTACCAAGCACAAGAAAAGATGCTCAACATCATTAGCTATTTGAGAAATGCAAATTAAAACTGCAATGGGATACCTGTTGGAATGACTTTAAAAACAAAACAAAACAAAACAGCAGAACCAGGTGCTGGCAAGGATGTGGGGAAACTGCAATTCTTGTATGTGGCTGGTGAGAATACAAAATGGTACAGCCACTCTGCAAACAGTCTAGTAATTTCTAACAAAGTTAAACCTACACTTAACAAATGATCTGTCCATTCACTCTGAGGTATTTTCTCAAGAAAAACGAAAACCCAAGTTCACATAAAAACCTATATATGAATCTTTGCAATCATTCTATCCACAGGTACCAAAAGCTGCAGACAAGACAAATGCTCATCAGTTGGTAAATAGATAAACTGTGGTATATCCATACAATGGAATCCTACTCTGCAACAACAACAAAAATGAATTACTGACACAGGAGACAATATGGATAACTCTCAAATGCTTTATGCTATGTGACTGAAGCCAATTCAAAAAGCTAATTACTGTATGTTTTTTTTCTCATTATAAACAGCTGTTTTATAGATATCTATAAAACAAAAATCAAATTAAAGGTGAAAAAATAACCTAAGAACTTCTGCTGTTTAAAACAAGTAAAGAAAATCTGGTTTGGGAAACTTCATTTGTGGTCTTTGTTTCCCCTCAAATGCTAATAAGAGTATCAGAATAATTAATGTCAACAACAACAACAAAAAAAGAGGAAGTCTAGCTACTATTTCCAACAGGGTAAAACTTTTAAAAGGGATTATCTCAAATTAATAAAGAAATCTTTAGGTGGTTATTTGAAACAGAATAAATAAAATGGACATTTATGTGATTAAAACAAGATTTTTACATTATTGCACACCCTAAAGTTAAATGGGAGAACCTGCTTTTCTCAGTGGCACTAGTGGTAAAGAATCTACCTGCCAACACAGGAGATAACAGACAGGGGTTTGACCCCTGGGAAGATCCTCTGCAGGAGGAAACAGCAAACCACTCCAGTATTCTTGCTAGGAGAACCCCATGGACAGAGGAGTCTGGCAGGCTACAGTCCATAGGGTCACAAAGAGTCAGATATGACTGAAGCGACTTAGCACAAAATTAAATGGGCACTCTCTGGTTTTTTAGTATGACATTCGGGAAAAGGCAGTCATAGGGAGAGTAAAACATGAGAGGGTGCCAGGCACTGGGAGTCTGACTGCATGAGGGAGTATTTTGGGGGTGATGAAAATATCCCGTATCTTAACTGCAGTGGTGGTTCCATGACTGTATGTTTGTCAAAACTGTGTAACCAAGAGTGGATTTTCATGTATGTAAACAAACAAATCTTGGTCTCTGGGGAAGGGGATGAACTTGAGGAATTCCATTCCATGCTGTGAGTGGCCTTACCTAGGGATGTAATATAGCTAGACTGTGACAGGGCTGACACTTTCACCTTGAGGATGGAGGCCACACTGAAACAGACCTATATTGGTACTTCCATGGTGGTCCAGTGGTTAAGACTCTGCGCTGCCAAGGCAGGGGGCATAGGTTCAATCCCTGACCAGGGAACTAAGATCCCACATGCTGCATGGTGTGGCCACAACATTTTTTTTAAAAGAGCTATATTTCTGTTGAAATAAAAGGAATTTTATACCATTTGTCCCCCAGACTTTTCACAGTTACAGAGACAATGCAATCTTCCATATGCAGATTAAAAGATACCAAGTCCCAGCTCAGTTTTCCTCCTCCCCTTTCATTTCCTGTTTCATTTGGGCAGAGGTCTTTGTTTCTGCAAAGGGCAAAGTGTATGCAAGTTTAAAAATCATGGGGAAAATCAGAGGCTTAAGTTAACTGGCAGCCTCTTAGCCTGAATGGGTTAGTGAGCACAGACCTAAATAAAAATAAATTCCAAAACATTATTTTCTAAAATAGTAAACAAACACTTGCCAAGATCTAATTATAAGAATTCTCCAAGAAATCTTTGTCATGTTGCCAGTGAGTAAAGTTAATAAATCTTACAAGTATACCTGTTACTAAACAACAACATAACTGTAATAATAAAGTTTCTTTTAATATCATGATGATCTAATAATTAAATTACGGGCATCTTCAAAGGTGCAATATTTTGAAAGAAAAATTATACTCCTTATTATAAGGTGGTCACAGGACCACGGGGAGTGAGACAGTTGAATGGATAAAGGTGTGTGTTAGTTACAGCGGTACCTGGAGAGTTGTGAAAGCAGTTAGCTTGAAGAAGGGACTACATTTCCACTTTCATTTTAATGGCTTATCTTCACACCTCTGCTTCACAGCTTATTCCTTCTAGTACTTCTTCGGTGCTTCAGGTTAGAGGAAGGAAATGGTATTTGGAAATAACAGCTAAGCTAGAAACTCTCTGCTCCTACCTTCGAAGAGCACAGGCCTTGTAAGCATATGCATACATACAAATGCAGAGAAAAGGGCTTTTTCATTTAAATGGAGGAAGCTGCCATGTCTACCTCTATAAGCAAAAATATTAATCATCCACCGTCTGGTTTTAATCCACACGCTCCTGATCCTGCATTTGAATGTATTGTTATCAGGGGAAGGAGCATTTCTGCTCAATCTTATTCACCAGCCAAAAACCTGAAAATGGGAAAACCACATTGGTGGAGTGCCTTCTTGGGGACCCAGAGAACTCTAAGCTGATGCTTTTTTATTGTTTTCTTTCTTTCTTTAAAAAAAAAAAAAAAAAAAGATGAACAAATGTGAATTTCAGAGGGTCTGGAGGGGGAAAAAAGAAACAGCTCAAGTTACAGGTCCCTTGTCTCTTGGATTGACACTATCCTCGGGGGAATTAGCACTTTCCTTTCTGTATTTCCCAAAGGGGCTCCACCAGGCCACCTGATTGACATCAGCCTGTCAGAGGGACCCAGGTGCATCCCTTCTGAGTATTTACAAATGAAATGGCAAGCCCAAACAGCCAGTCTTTGCCTCTGGTCTCCATTCTTCTGGTTTGTGCTTTGCTAGCAGTAAAAGCAGGGACTAAAAGGGCATCTGTGTGAGTCTAAGCATGCTTCCCTCACTGTCTGTGCTGAGACCCTTCCTCTGGTTAGTCTTTCCCTAAAAGGGGTCTCCAAGCCAATACGTGGGCTTGAGGGCCTTCGAAGCCATTAGTCACCACCCTTGCAGTCTCACTCCCAACTGCGAATGGGGCCACCCGTGACACAAAACTCTGGCAAGATTAGGGGACTGGGCAAGAGCAGAAGAAACCACAATACGCCGGAGACTCCCAGGAGAACAATGACTAGTGCTGGTAGGGAACAGACTGACAGAGCAGACAGACTCTAACCAGGCCTCGCTCTGTTTTCGATGCAACACAAATGTTTTCCATTAGAAGTTCCTTGCCCCACAAACACTCATACATGCGGCTATGAAATCCACATACTTAACTTCTGGCACTCTGACCCCACTACCTCTCCTGTTCCTCTGGAATGGAGCAAAGTGGAGAGTGAAGAGATTCCAAAATTCCCAGGACAAAGGTAAGGTGGGGAAGAGAATCAGAATAAGCAGCATGCTAAGTACCATCTAACATGAGTGTGACTGAGCAGGCTGAAGGGAAGAAGGGAGGAAACAAGGCCTTTTCTTTTGCCAAGAGAGAAACAAGTCCGGTTGAGCTCTGGCTCTCATTGGTTGGCTCCCAGGCTTTAAAGCTTAAAGTCTGGCTTTACTTTCTAGTAAAGTCTGCAGCTGATCATCATCGGGAGGTGTCAGTCGCCATTAAAAGCAAAGCAGGCAAAACCCTCTGAAAACTCATTACAAAGTCTGTGAAATTCTAGTGTTGAGCAGTCAAGGAACACTGGCTGATCAGTACGCCGTATTTCAAATGCTCAGAATCAACTGAGTAGGGCAGTTGTGAGAAGAAGCTGAACTAGAAACCTTAAGCCATCCAGTAACCAACCTCCCACCATTTGCAGTCAGGTCCAGGTTCACTTCTACTCAAAGTCACAGAGGTGCTGACATGTGGATGTCAGACTAATTAACCTCTTCCCTAAAAAACAAAAGACAACAACAACAAAAAGGAAAAAAAAGGAAACAAAATACCAGGGAAAATAAACCACAAATAAGTAAGAATTTGAAGAAATAAAATAAAATAAAAAGAATGCTGAAAAGGAGGGAAAAAGTAAAACATTAAAATGGGATGTAAGAAATAAAAGGAAATCCCCTATTCAGGCAGCTCTGGAGTTCCCTAATTGCACAAGAGCAAAGGACAACCCCCCAGCGTGGATGCCTCGTTAAGCAGTTGCTCAACCTACACTCATTGTGCAATTTCAACCTTCTAAAGCTTTTGCTGCACATATGAAAACCACGTTTTCCACTGCCCTCCAGAATTAAGAACAGTTTCTCATTTTTCTCTTCTTCACTTTAGAGGGGGCTGTGTCCATGAGCAAAAAAAAAAACACAACTATTGCTAGACAAGCATTCACTACAAATGAGGTTTTACATTGTTTCATCTGCTTACTTCTCAGTTTACTGGTAGTTAAGAAACATTTGGATTTTTTCCTTAGGCAGCTAAAGATTCATTTTTCCTGCCACAGACAATAGTGATATCACAAAAAATTGTCCACAAAAACATCAAACCTTTCAAAAATCTTTTTTCTAAGTGACTGCAGTTCTGGAAGATATGCAGCAGTTAGAAGTGGCGGTTTTTTCTTTACAGCCAAAATTCCAACAGAGGCCTGCGTAGCTCACAGCGTAGCTCACTAATCACAAACTTTTCTTTTCAGAGAAATCAAGTTAAACAATTAATAAGAACAATAATCGGTATACACCAAGATGAAGAAAGCATAACAAGAAAACCCAGTGGCCACACAGAAAAACACAGACAGATATGACTCTATAAAAATTTTAAGTCGTACATTGTAAAAAATATAAATAAGATTATAAAACAAGTTACAAATCAGGAGAAAATATCTGCGACATATAAAACTACCTACAGTATATTAAGGACTCCTGCATATCAAACAGGATAATAAAAAACATGAAAGTGGGCATGGTCATAAATATATATATGTGCAAGAAAAGAAATATAAACATACCATAAATACACAGAAAGATTCTTTATTCCACTAGTAAACAAGTGCAAGTCAAAGAGAGATACATTTTTAAACCTAGAAAATTAGCAGAAATTGAAATATAATAATAAGGAGTATTGGTGAGGGTATGAAGAAACAATGTGTTAGTGTTAATAGGAGTGTCAACTGGTATGGTCATTTTGAAGAGAAATTTGGCAGTATTTGTCAACATAGTAATATGTATACTTTTTTTGACAAAGCAATTCCACTTGTAGGAATCTATTCCACACAAACAGTCCTATAAGTATACAGAGACTTAATGCAGGCATAATGAAGTTCATTTCAGCACTGTATGTAATAACAAAAATTGGACCTAACTCAGTTATCATCTGAAAGAGAGATAAATATACCTATACAATCAAACATGATGCAACTTGAAAAATGGTATAGATTTATATGAACTGATGTAGAAACAGTTCAAGGTATTTTGAAAACAAAAAATACTGATAATATATACATAGCATGCATTTGAAATTTATTAGAAAAATCAACTCTGCTACTAAACTGATAATAACAATCATCTTTCAAACGGAGGAACTTATATTCTCATGTTCTATTAGTCTATATTATTTTAATATTATTACAGAGAGCATCAACTACTTTTGTAATTAGAAAGTAAAGACAGGAGCTTCCCTGGTGGCTCAGTGGTAAAGAATCTGCCTGCCAATGTAGGAGACATGGGTTCGATCCCTGGTCCGGGAAGAGTCCACACGCCACAGGGCAGCTAAGCCCGTGAGCCACAGCTATCTAAAGCCCGGGAGCCACAACTACTGAAACCCACGTGCCCTAGAGCTCATGCTCCGCAACAAGAGAAGCCACCTCTATGAGAAGCTCGTGCCCTGAACTAGAGAACAGCCCTCGCTCACTACAGCCAGAGAAGAGCCCTTGCTCACCCCAACTAGAGAAAAGCCTGTGCAGCAACAGACGCAGCACAGCCATAACTAACTAAATAAAGCTAAACAGTAAAAAAAAACAAAAGTAAAGACAGTCCATCTTATTTTTCTGACCACGATGGTAACGGACTAGTCCTCACCCCATAAACAGCTCTAAAATACATAAGGCAACTATTTTTAGGCAGTGCTCAACAGGCAGTGCAAGACATTGATCCCTGAGGGAAAAGAAACACATGAAATGAGCCTGCAATCACTCTATCCTCTGCTTGGGGATAATTTTCCAACCATGACACAGAAAGCTGAATCCCAAGGAATTATGATTGTCCTGAGGAGCTGAGGAGACAGAGAACAGAATCTGAGGCAGCTGAAAGGGCTGAATCTGCGAGTAGCGAAATGAACAGAAAGAAGCTGTGCAAAGAAAGGGCTTGAAGTCCATGTGAGAGTCCTCAGCACACAAATACGTGAAGGCTAGACTGTACATATGTAGGCCAAGATGACCAGGGCTTACCAGATGGCAGCTACTCCAGGGCTAAAAGTGGGAAAGAAAGCTATTAGAGGTGGTGGCTCAGGGGTAAGGAATCCACCTGTGATGCAGGAGATGCAGGTTCAAATCCCTGGGTCAAGCAGATCCCCTGGGGAAGGAAATGGCAGTCTTCCTGCCTGGGAAATCCCATGGACAGAGGAGCCTGGCAGGTTACAGACCATGGGGTCGCAAAGAGTCAGATACGACTTAGCGACTAAACAGCAACAACATCCCTTGAAAACCAACCGAGATTCCAGACAGGCCACATTCTAGATTTAGACCTAACCTGAAGGTGTACTAACTGTTTCTAAAACCCAGCCTAAAGCAAAACTGGCAGAGGAGATGGGGATTGGAAGCTGACTGTCACCAAGTTAGTGAGGCTTGAGAAACATCCTAGGTTCCGACATACCTGCACTAATAATGTATAAAAGCTAATCCTATGCCAGTTCAAGAGGATCAAGCAGTAATATAACTGCCTCTTAAAAAAGAACCACAAAGAATACTCTGCAGAGGAAGATAACAAAGTCCAGAATCTCTTTAACAAATTATCCCCAATGTCCAGTGATTTTAAACAAAAGAAAATATTCACAGGACAAAATCTCATAAAGCTTTGTGTCCAGAGTCTAGAAAGAACGTTTACAACTCATTAGAAAACAATTTTTAAAAATGGGCACAAGATTTAGACACTTCTCAAATGAAGATCTATGAATTGCTAATGAACACATGAAAAGCTCACCATTAGGAAAACACCAACTAAAATTAAAATGAGATACACGAGAAGGGCTAAAATCATAAAAACTAGAAATACAAATGTTAGCAATGACGCAAAGCAACCAGAACTCTCATCCATTGCTAGTCAGAGTAAAATGGTGCAACCACTTTGGAAAATAATTCGGGAGTTTAAGAAAGTCATTTATATATGGCAGAGCAATTCTATTGATATTTCTAGCAATTTACCCCCCCAAAATAAAAACATTTGTTCACAAAAGATAGTACATTAATGTTTACAGCATCTTTACTCCTAACATTGAAGATAAGGCAACCCAAATGTGGCCATGATCAAGTGGCTGGATAAACAGACTGAGATATATCCACTGGCAGGGGGATTCTTTACCACTGTGATACCCGGGAAGCCCTCTATAAATCACAGTCACTGATATAAACTGAAAGGATGAAAGTAAACGGAAGCAGTAATTAGTAATTCTATAAATTTATATACAATTAGTAAAGAGGTGAGAGAGAGCACACACAAAAGGGTGAGGGAGGGCAACGAGCAGACAGAGAGAAATACACAGTACAAAAGATGAGTGCCAAAGGGCCACCAGTGAAACGAGTCATCATACAAACTGGCCCATCAACGTATTATACCTCAAGTGAGAAGAGGCACAAAGAAAAAGAAGACTTCTCTGGTGGTCCAGTGGTTAAGAATCTATGTGCCAATCCAGAGGACATGGGTTTGATTACCTGGTCCAAGAAGATCCCACATGCCACAGGGCAACTAAGCCCATGAGTCACAACCAGAGAGCTCATGCTGCTGCTGCTGCTGCTAAGTCACTTCAGTCGTGTCCAACTCTGTGCGACCCCATGGACTGCAGCCCACTAGGCTCCTCCACCCATGAGATTTTCCAGGCAAGAGTACTGGAGTGGGGTGCCATTGCCTTCTCCGCTAGAGCCCCTTGTATCAGTATCCAGGGCTCCTTTGCGGAGAAGGCAATGGCACCCCACTCCAGTACTCTTGCCTGGAAAATCCCATGAGTGGAGGAGCCTGGTGGGCTGTAGTCCATGGGGTCGTGAAGAGCCTAACACTACTGAGCAACTTCCCTTTCACTTTTCCCTTTCATTCATTGGAGAAGAAAATTTTGATTAAACAGGCAAAACAGTGAAGGAAATAAACACAGTTCATAGTTTATTTCTAAACATCTGACTGGAAACAATTTTTCCTTAGATATCTACAGACCAATAGAGAAGGAATTCCAAGAAGGAGAAATAATTCAAAGGGTGAAAAAAAGAGATCTTATCCAGCATGGTATGACAAAGGAACATACATGTTTTAGTGCCTAAAAACTAGAGAGTGCTCTCCCTTCCAAGTTTCCAAAAGCTCTTATCTTATTCAGTATAAAAATAAAATACCTTTTGTATGAGGGTAACCAAAGAATGTTCAAAAGTTATTCATAAAAAGCCTTCACAAATCATTAAGAAAAAATGGATAAGCATTCTAATCATAAAATGGGCAAAGAACATAATTTATAAAATATGACACCAATACATATACTCAGTAAGCATAACACTAGGGAAAAAAAAAACCTATTAGTAAACAAAGAATGAAAATCACAACAATGAGATGCTATTTTTTTGCCCATCTTTGGCTTAGTTACAAAAAAAATCAAACCGTTCATGATTAGTGAGGATGCTAGATAGCAAGAGATGATATTCTGCAGTTTACACAGCTATAAACTTTTTTGGAGGGCAATTTGGCATTATCAAAAGTCTTAAAAATCTGTATACCCTCTTTGACCTAGTGATTCTTTCTTTCTTTTCTCAAGGATTGTTTAATTTGTGGCTGCACTGGGCTTTCGTGGTGGTGTGCAGGCTTTTCTCCAGTTGTGGTGAGCGGGGCCTACTCTCCTGTTCCTGAGCTCGGGCACTAGGGCATGAGTGGGCTTCAGCAGTTGGGGCTTGTGGGCTCTAGAGCGCAGCTCAGTAGTTGTGGTGCACACGTTTCGTTGTTTGGTGGTGTATGAGATCTCCCCAGTCCGGGGATGGAACTCATGTCCCCTGCGTTGTCAGGCACTTCTTAACCACTGGCCTACCAGGGAAGCCCTGACCTAGTAATTCTACTCAAAAATTTACCTTATGAACTGATAAAAAAAAAAAATATGTAAAGACTGCTGAGACAGCATCATTTACAAAAGTGAAAAGTCAGTAACTTTCTAAATGTCTTATTGAGGATTAAAATATCATGGTATGTCCATACACGTTAATATAATGCAGTCATTAAAGTTCACATTACAAGTGAATATGGAACTATATCCAGGATACATCTACTGCTAAATGACCAAAGTAGATTACAAAACAATATATGTACTTTCATTATAGTTCTATTCAAAAGCAAAAAACTTCACATGTATCTCTCTGTCCATCCATCTATCCAACCAGGATAGAAGACAGGAAGATCAAGGGATCTTTTTTTCCTGAATGCTAATATTGATTTTTCCAATATTTCTTCAAAGGAACATCTATTTTGTAAAACAAAGAAAGACTTTAATAATTTATAAAAAACTTAAAAGCATATGCTCCTGAGTTAAATAACTCTAATTTCAAAATCCCAACTGAAGTGACCAAACTGAATACACAGAGCACAGCCCCCACTCCCCACAATGCCTCCTTTGTCAATCATGTTCACAGCAGGGCCACGGAATCTAGCACGGCGCCTGACACACAGCAGCCAACAGCCGTTAAAGGGGAAAATGCTAGCCATCTGCCGTAAACCTTACGGAATTACTGCCAGGTGGATGGAGGATAGCTAGAAACAGGTCATGAAGAGCCGATCCACAGCTTCCCTTCCTAAGAGAGCAACTTAAAAAAAAAAGTTTACTTTGCTCGATGTCAGTATATAGACCGGAGAAGGCACTTGGCGACCCACTCCAATACTCTTGCCTGGAGAATTCCAGAGACAGAGGAGCCTGGTGGGCTACCGTCTATGGGGCTGCACAGAGTCGGACACGACTGATGCGACTTAGCAGCAGCAGCAGTATATAGACACAGAATTGATTTTTGTATACTGACTTTATATCCAACTTTGCTAAACTCACTTATTAATCTGAATAATTTATCCTTATTTTCTACCTATGAATCACATTATTTACCAATATAGTTTTTTTTCCTTTTCTTTCCAATTATCTTTTTAGTACTTTTTCTTATCTTACTGTATTGGCTTAGAACCTTCAAAATAAGCTGAATGAAACATAATTATTATTCTTGTCTCGTCTTATTTCTTGACATGCTTGGTGGTAGTAACAGTTGTTCACCATGTGGTCAGTCTTTTTCTTCTACATATTCCCATATGCATATTTCATAATTAAAAAAGCCAAAAAAAAAAAAAAAAAAAAAAAAAGCAGAAAGAGAAGAAACTATGAAGAACCTGGCAAAATCCTTCAGTTTGGAAGAGTCCACTCATTTCCTACTGCTGCTGTTAACAAGATACCACAAATTCAATGACTTAGAACAACATAATTTATTATTTTGTAGGCTGGGAAATGAGAAGTCCTATAATCAAGGTGTTGGAAGGGCTCTTCTTTCCAAACACTCTGTGGCAAAAATCTGTTTCCTTGCCTTTTCTAGTGTCTGGAGATCACCTGGCATTCCAAGGCTCATGGTCCCTTCCTCCATATTCAGGGCCAGCAGCATACTATTTCCAAATCTCTCTCTCTGACTTCTGGTTCCATCACCACATCTCCCTTTTCTGACCCTGACCCTCCTGCCTCCTTGTAAGGACCTTTGTGCATATGTTAAACCACCTGGATAATCCAAGGTCACATTCCCATCTCAACATGCCTAACTTAAACACATCTCCAAAGGCCCTTCTGCCTTGTAACGTAATTTATTTAACAGGTTTTGGGGAACAAGATGTGGCCCATCTTTGGGGGAGGGCATTATTCTGCCTACCACAAAATGTGAAGATGTGGGGGCAGATGCAGAATACCACTTGAAAGACTTTTCACAGCTACAGATTAGTACCATTCACAATTAGCAGTTTAGAGAGGCCCCAAAACGTGTAAATGGGAAGTGGCCAGAGGGTGGAATTTCTTCTTGACATGGTAGGCCACAGTTCTGGGAAGGAGGTCGAGAAACTGCCTTATCATTTAGGTGAAACAAAAATTGGACGTGGGATGCTAGCTCTGCTAAGTAGCTCCATTATACACAGGACAGAATATATAGAAAATAAATTTACAATGTTGAGAATGCACACTACCTGGCCTCCTCCCCATGCCCTTCAGGGTGGTGACTTGGTAGCATAAACCTATATCAACCAAATTTAGACTTGAGAAGGGGATTTTAAATAATATCTGTAGACAAAGAAGGCATCCAGAGAGAATCTAACTAACCTGTTATGGACAAAATATTAGAATTGAGTAAACCTTTAAAGAAACATAAATGGCCAGAACTGGATTGCAGAAATACAAGCTTGGGACCTAAGGAAAAGAGCCTGAAACATAAAAAAAGGGAATGGAGCATGCAAAGAGACAGAGAAACTGAATACTTGGAGGAAAAATGTTAGATGAAAAAGACAGTATCTGCTTTATTTATTCTCACATTGGATTGGATTTTTAAAATCACAGATTTTGTAAAGTATGCTAAAAAATGATAAAAACAAAAACGATAAGAGACCTGGATAAAAGCAGGCAAAAATATAAAGATTCTAGGATAAGACAGGGAAATAACATAAGGAGACAAATAATGCAACAGAAGATTTAAAAAACTGAATTAGAAGCAGTGAAGAATAGAATCAACACTATAAAAATCTCAACCAACTACAGAGAGGAAAAACTTGAGAAGCCTTTTGAGGCTATAGAGGTAAAGGCAAAAAAAAAAAAAATTAAAATGATGACAGAAAGATATATGGAGGATAAAGAATAGAGATCTAACATACATGTCAGGAGGAAAGAAATTACCAAAGAAAGAACAAACATATTAGTAATCGAAGACAAGAGACATGAAAACTTTTCTGATCCAAAGATAGAACTACATCTGCTTATTAAAGAGCTCATTATATGCCATACAACATTAAACGACAGAGCCCAACATCTAAACAAATCCTCATATAATTTGAAATTCAAGATTTAAGAAGCTGTAAGTTACCCATGCTGTATGGGGGAAAAAAAAAAGTAAACCTACAAAAGAAGAAAAGTAAGACTTCTCTTCATTTTTTCCTAACCACGAATGCAATGGAATAATAGCTATTGTTTTAAAGGGGAAAAAAGTTGACCTAAGTTAAGCTGCCATTCATGTGCAAGGGCAAAATAAGAACACTTTCAAAACACAAGTGTTCAGATAGCAGCCATGAAGAATGTCATTGATATATTGTTTAATGAAAAGAACAAAGTAAGGAAGAGAATGTATACCACACTATCATTTTGATCATGTATGTATATATGTTTATAAATACATTTCAATGGGCACAGAAGTGGTATAAAAAGACAAATATCGAATCGTTAACAGTGGTTATACCTAGATTGTGACTTTTGCCTATACATTTTTTTGAATTGTTTGATTCTTTTGCATATATATATATATATTACTGTATTTTACAACAATCACCTCAATTTTTAAAAAGCCTTCATGTTATCTTTGCTGGGAAAAATTCGATAATGTCGCATCTAAATAACAAATAAGTCAAAGTAAAGAAGACAAAAATGGGAAAGCCACAGAATAGACTAAAAACTGAGCACTGAAAACATTTAAAATAAATTTGAAATAATTATGTTTAGAAAAAAATGCAACTGTGTGAAAAAGAAAATACATATTGTAAGCAGTCCTAATTTCCACATCTTAAAAATAGGATAGTCAACTGACCCCCCCCCTTCATTCTTGATGTTGATACTTAGAGAATAGAAGATTATGTCATGTTTTTCAAAAAATTAGTCCTACTTAAAATGAATATTTTCCAGATCACCAAAAAACACAGGCAACTTTTGTCCCCAAACTATATATATATGAATACGTGTGTGTGCGTATATATATAAAAACAAGGATTTTTTTTTTAAAAAGCACAAAACAAGAAGCATATACTATATGATTCCAATAGTATTAAAGGAAAAGAATACACACATATAAGCATGGGGGGCGGGTGTGGAAACTGAAAGGACATGTACGAAACCTTAACACTAGTTAATTTTAGGTGGTAGTTTGTAGATGATTTCTATTTTCCTGTGCTTTTCTATATTTTCTATTTAAAATGTTTGCATAATTATGTGTACAACAAGCAACTTACAAAAACTGTCATTTAAGAAACGGACAAGCCAATGGCTTCAAAAGTTGGACAGTTTAAACCTCATTTTTAACCTCAATTACGTATTAGTGACAGTTTCCTGGGATCCTACATCCAGACAGAAAGCAAAGATGACTGTAAGAATGAATGAGATATGATTGTGAGATGTCTAACATCATCCCCAGCGGCTCAGAGGTAAAGAATCTACCTGCAATGCAGGAGATGTGGCGACATGGGTTCGATCCCCGAGTCAGGCAGATCTGCTGGAGAAGGAAATGGCAACTCGCTCCAGTGTTCTTGCCTGGAAAATTTCATGGACAGAGAAGCCTGGTGGCTATAGCCCATGAGGTTGCAAAAGGGTGGGACATGACTGAGGAGACTAAACAACATCACTTTATAATACAATCTATATCTCTTAATCAAGCTTAAAAGTTGCCCCAGCATTAACTTGTTGGAAAGTTCTTCACTAAGTTCTTGGGTCAGATAACATAACATGGGAATGAAGACACAGAAGATCACACAAGTTAACTTCATTCTCATTAAAGCTAGAGCTTCAGAGCCTAAGAAAAGAAATAGCCTGTCACTAAATAAATCCTTGTTCAGTACTACCTATAGCTATACAGTCACATGCATGCTTTTTATATAATTAAGCTTTTCTGATATAAACTAACATATAACATGAACTCAACATGTTTCTCCTAAAACAATTTCCTTTTTACCACTTCTCCTATCTGCCCACAGGGTTACTGGGGTTTCAGTGAGGAAATATGAGTAAAGAGCTTAGCACGCCTGGAACCTGACCAGCTGACTGCAAAATCTTAAACTTACTATTATTATGGTTTGATTACTTTTTCAATCACTTATGCTTATTCAGTATAATGCAGCAAAAAGCACATAGGGTTTTAAAACTTGTTCTTATGGAAATTTTCACATATGTACAAAAGTGGAATACTGTTAATATAAGAAACTCCATGTACCCACCGATGCGAAGAGCTGACTTACTGGAAAAGACTGATGCTGGGAAAGATTGAAGGTAAATAGAGAAAGGGGTGGCAGAGGACGAAATGGTTAGATAGCATCACCGACTCAAAGGACATGAATTTGAGCAAATTCCAGGAGATAGTAAAGGACAAGGAAGCCTGGGGTGCTGCAGTCTATGGGACTGAAGAGAGATACAATTTAGCAACTGAACAACAACAAAAATCCATTATTCAGATTTAATCACGATCAACATTTGGCCTTTTTTCCCCCATCTACACTCCTATCCACCTTCCTTCCTCCCTAGATTATTTTGAAGCAAATCCTAGATGTCAAATCATTCATAAGAATATGATATTCTGAAGTCATACAGACAAGGATTCTAAACCTCACTTAGCTATATGACCCTGGGTAAGATACTAAACCTCTGAATTAAGGTGCCGAGCAGCCACTCATGAACTTAACATCACTTTCTCCTAGCTGGCTCTAATGTTCAACGTCTGTGATATTTCTGTCTACATGTAACCAGCTCCTCTCTGTTGCTTTTACCCTAAACCATACTCTATCTCACTTTTGAATAATCCCAACAGCCACCTGTTTTCTCAACCTCTTGTTCATTCCATGCCTGGGTTTTCTATTACAGTTTGTTTCTTTTAGGCAGAATATTAATCCTGAAAGGTGTTCAGCAAATCAAAAAGATCAAGGGTGAAGCAAGTTTGGGAAAGGTAGCAAAGGCTATCCTCCTTGCAATGTACACGACATCAGAAGTTCCAAAAAGTCACGCAGTAACAGCTTCTGTCTAATACTGTGTTACTCTAATTTACACAATTGTGGAACTTTTTTTCACCTAACTATTAAGAACCTATAAAACTAGAGTTACTTGGAATATGCTTGGGAAATACAGTGATCGGTTAATGCCAAATCAGTGCTCCTTGAGCAATGTCTTCAGTGGGAAACTACCAATTCAATAAAATTTCAAGAGTTCCTCCTTAACTACAGGTGCAAATTAACTTGTTTGGTTGTCACATCTTTGTGTATGCCACAAGTTATCTTCCAAACCAGGTGGGTGTTTGCCTTATATGTCCAGATCTCTTTTGCTGTGTACACAGGAGTGGTGTAGGTCTGTCTGCTCAGTGAACGCCTGTCTAGTGAACATCCAGGCTGGACTAAACGTGACCACGATGAAATTCTCACATTGCTGCTACAAAGTCCTTGAGATACTTTACATTTCTTAGTCGTGAACACCAGAAGCTAGAGATGTCTGTCTTCTTCAGATATCCAAAAGGTCAAGAGTTCCTAAAGAGTCCCCCGTATTGATACTGATCTTCCAGGTCAGTGGTGGAGATATTTCACAAGAGCTGATCGTCACTCTTCGCTCCTTTCTTGAGCCTCAGTTGTCTCTTTTATAAAATGAAGGTACTAATACCTACTTGGCAGGCACTTTGTGTGGACTTAAACACTGGACAGAAGTAGCTTGCCCAGGGACTGACACATGCTAGATATTCAAGGGATGTTATTTCTCTCTGCCATGGAGAGAAAGAGAAAAGGGCAAAGGAAGGCATGTAGTGTCTTACACAGGGTAGCCAGGGAAGACCTCTCCAACCAAGGTGGCATCGAGAAGGGCGTGAGAGGGCAACACAGTGCTCTGGGGACAGGGTGTTCTGGGTTACGAGGAAAGCAAGTGTAAAGACCCTGAGTGTGCGGCTGGTCCGAGGAACAGCAAGGATGCCGACGTGACTAGGGCATACTGGGCACAAGCAAAGTAGCAGGAGCTGGACCAGAGAGTTCACAGAGAAGGGACATGATCTTACTGATGCTTGAAAGAGATCATTCTGGGCTTTCCGGGTAGTCTAGTGGTTAAGAATTCACCTGCTATATAGCAACATGAATCAGCCATAGGTATACGTTATGTCCCCTCCCTCTTGAATCTCTCTTCCAAACCAACACAATATTGTTAAGCAATTATTCTCAAAAAAAAAAAAATTTAAATAAAAAAAAAAAAAAGAATTTGCCTGCCAACACAGGGGACATGGGTTCAATGCCTGGTCCAGGAGGATCCCACATGCCACGGAGCAACAAAGCCCATGCACTACAACTACTGAGCCAGGGCTTGAGAGCCCAGGCACTGCAATTACCGAAGCCCACGCACCCAGAGCCCATGCTCTGCAACGAGAGAAGCCACTGCAATGATAAGCCTGTGCACCGCAACTGGAGAGAGCTGGTGTGTGGCAGCAAAGACCCAGCACGACCAAATATACAATAAATAAATAGAAATAAAGAGCTCATTCCAGTGGCTGTGTTGGAAACAGACTGGACAGCAGGAGAAGGGAGGAGCTAGAGAAACTAATCAGAAGGCATTTCACTGAATCAAACTAGGGTGCAGTGGTAAGGAAGCACTGTACACANATGGGTTCAATGCCTGGTCCAGGAGGATCCCACATGCCACGGAGCAACAAAGCCCATGCACTACAACTACTGAGCCAGGGCTTGAGAGCCCAGGCACTGCAATTACCGAAGCCCACGCACCCAGAGCCCATGCTCTGCAACGAGAGAAGCCACTGCAATGATAAGCCTGTGCACCGCAACTGGAGAGAGCTGGTGTGTGGCAGCAAAGACCCAGCACGACCAAATATACAATAAATAAATAGAAATAAAGAGCTCATTCCAGTGGCTGTGTTGGAAACAGACTGGACAGCAGGAGAAGGGAGGAGCTAGAGAAACTAATCAGAAGGCATTTCACTGAATCAAACTAGGGTGCAGTGGTAAGGAAGCACTGTACACGTTTATTCTGAAGGTAAAGAAGACTTGGATTGCTGACAGATTAGATATGGAGGTGTGAGAAGAGAGGAGCCAAGAATAACCCCAATACTTTTGAGCAGCCCCAAAGTCAAAGCTGCCATTTACCAAGATGAGAAGACTGAAGACAGGTAAGGTTTGGAGGAGAAAGAAATTCAGAAGTCTGGATTTGGAGATGTTGTATTAAAAAATTTCAGAGTCCTCGAAGTGGAGACTACCTTCAGACCACCTCAGTCTCAGCGAGCTGCGACTGCCCTGGGCAGCCTGTGATTCACGACCACAGGCTGAGGGCATGGACCACGGGCTTGCTGTTCTTCTTGCCAGTCATGTACTTACCATGTGCTGTTGTATATCATATACTGTATTACACACACGTACCATGTGCTCACACTAAAGCTGGGAGAGGGATCTCCCTGGTAGTCCAGGGGTCAGGACTCTGCACTTCCGCTGCAGGAGGCACAGGTTCGACTACTGGTGAGGGAACTAAGATTCCACATGCCACACAGCGAAGGTTTAGCAAGTCTGAAGCTGGCTAGGACTCCTTCTGCGTTCTTCACTGAAAGACAGTTAACCCAATAGCCATTTTCCAAAAGCACCCTCCAGAGTCAAGACCACTCGATGATCATAGAACAGGATGTACTAGGATTCCCCTGGCCCAAGTCGTGGCTACCCTGTGTCTCTTCCAACTGAACATCTTCCATAAAGTCTGCACTGTGTTAGCTTTCCTCAGCCTCATGCACCACAACTCCCTGTTAGTATTCCCTTTGGAGACTAGAACAGCAGAACTTTATTCCAACTTTTTGCTGGAAAAATATAAAATGAGTATTTCTCTAGAGAGAAAGGTTCTCACATTCCCAGTATTAGTCATTAACTGCATTTAAACTCCATTGATATGTCAATGCTGAGACCTTTATCTGCTTATAGAAATTTAACCAAAGGGAATATATGAAAAAAATTCTACTTGAATCACTTCACTGATTATAGTAGTTCAAAAATTCAGGACAATCCCTTGGTTCAATAAAGCAAAGACTGGTTAAAGAAATCTCTGCATAGAAATGAATACTAAGTGATCCTCAAACATGATTCCATTTAAGAATACATTAAAAGATACAAATGAAAAAACCAGATTACAGGGACCTCCCTGGTGGCCCAGTGGCTATGACTCTGCACTTCCAATGCAGGGGGCTAGAGTTCGATCCCTGGTCAGGGAACTAGATCCCACATGCCCCAACTTAAGGTTCCTCCTGCCACAACTAAGACCCAGCACAGCCAAATAAATTTTTAAAAGCAGAGTACAAATAACATGTATAATATGACCCCTAGTTGTGTTTAAAAAAGTGTGTGCATATACTGGAAGTTAAATATGACTGTATATAATCAGCAAAAACAACAGCTGAGTAAAGGAGTTGTGGATACATTTTTTCCTTTTTTCCTTGTCTACAAGGAACATAGATCCTTTTTTCACAAAGAGGAATTAAAAATATTTACATTCAACATAAAATCTCTCATATTTGTAGTTTATGTTTGGATTTTAACTTTTATTATCTGACATTAAAACGACGACAAAAAAATCTACCTGCCTTTCTATAAATACTTCATCTAGCTCAAAAGCTTTCCTTCTGAGAAGCCACTTGTGGGACTGTCCCCAAAAGGCTCTCCCCTAGGGGACGTGACGCCAACAACTCTGCACAGGGGTTAGTCACAGGGATCCCCTGCTTGGCATAGGAGACCCTGCTCTGGGGGTCTGTGGGTGTGACTTCCCTAGCCCAGCTACTGCTGCACGGGAATGGGAAGCAGAAAGGACAGCTCTACTCTCCACACCTGGCTGCAGCCCCAACTGTTAAGCAGAGACTAAGAGCTCCACAGTCCCCACCAGGGCAACAGGCAATGGGCTTTGTTTTCTATAAACAGACAGACAAGGAAAAAGTTCAGGTTAAAACCTGGTCCTCAGAGGAAGAAAAATAGAAACCAGGCAGCGGGGAATGCTTCATATTCCTAAAAGCTTTTTTGTAAGTTAACACATGGTGTCTGCTTCTCTCTAGTCACCTATTTATCACTCTCCTCCTTAGAGAAGGGAAAAAGCCCTGGCTGTTTTCCTAGTGCAGAGTTTTGTGGCTGGGGGGAAGGATGAAAAGGGGGAGGAAGGAGGGTGCCTTAAGCATGATGCAAACCATTTGGAGCCGAGTGAGAGCACTGCCAACACAAGCTGCACTATTTAAACAAGTGAGGAAATGATCGTATATACAACATGCCAGCGAGCGCACACACACACCAAAGGAAGTCGAGAGGGCTTTTTTTTTTTTTCAGGACACGGAGCTGGATGTCAGCGGCTAAAAGGTCGATATTTTCCCTTAACACCCTCCTCAATGACTTAATCATGTTCCGTTTGCACAGAAAACTTCCCAAGAATAAAAAAGTCTGGAGAATTGAGAGGAGGGATGAATGGGGGAGGGATGTTTGGCCTGGGGCTGACCTTATCCGAGGTTTTCTCCACGTAGCAGGGGTCCTGAGGGGCAGCCAGCAAGGGGACAAAGCCCGAGAGAAGCCGATCCTCTTCCAAGATGAGGAGGGTGAGGTCATCGTCCGGGTCCTTGTACAGTGGCACCTCAGACTGATTCACCGCAGTCAGTATGTTACAGAAGTCAGCCAGTGTCGACCACACATCCACAGCAACTCTGCAAGAAAGGAGGCGAGACGAGAAGAGCAGCTCTAGAGAGGGACCAGTTCAAGCCGTCTAAGCACTTGTGGGCAGGGACGTGCTTGTGGCAAATGCCGTCTGTGACTGGCATCTGCCAGGAAATCTAACCCAAAGAGCTCGGAGACAAAACTGCGCCCATGGCAGTAATCTGGTGAGGGTGTGTGTGTCCATCTCGGCAAAGTTGAAATTGATTAGGGGGACGCTTTTAATCCTAACCAGAAAGGAAAAAGAATTTAGAGAATCAGTTGCCTAATGCAGGTCCTGTCACCTTTCCAGACAGTGTGCCTGAGACACTTACTCAAACATTCAAGACAACCAGTGCCTGAGGCGGCTCCCAGAATTCCCCTGCTCCCGTCCAGCCAAGTATATGCCACACAGACAGCAACACCATGCCAATCTCTCCTCCTCCATGGCCAGAGGGACCAGACACACCAGGCAACGAGTCACATGGCTGTTGCCGCCCACCCCAGTCCCCTACAATGGTTTAGAAATCTCTTCCTATAGTTAAGGAGGAAAACAATCAAACACATCCAACAAAAACCTCATTCTTGGCCTGCCAAGATCCTCCTAGGAAGGAAAAGCCACCCATGCATTTCAGCAGGTGAATGACATCAGTACTGTCTCGGCCACCACTCTCCCCCTCCTCTCCCACACAAGTGGAAGGTAACATACAGGGTGACCAACTCTTCTGGTTTGCCTGGGACTGTCCCAGTTTTAGCACTGAAGGTCCCAGGTCACCAGAAACCCCTCAGTCTTGGGCAAACTGGATTGGCTGCTCACCCTAATTGCATATCACCAGGTCCTGGTCGAATATGCTAAGAACTCCTGAAAAGGCAAAGTCCAGCTCACCCCAGTTTGAACTTCAGAGCCAAATAAGAAAAAGGAGGTTCATTTCTCTGTCACTGTCATTTGTCAGAACTCTCCTGTGGCTCACATCCCTGCTTTGGTGGGTGCTAAGGATCCTTAGAGCTCTCTTTTTTTGTCTGTATGGGACACAGCTCTAACAGTCAAACTGTGGTCAGATCCGAGACCCGCCAAGTTTTATAGGCCCTGGGCTGTACAGGACTTGGCTTTCTTTTCCAAAAGACTACCTTAACCAGGGTGTCTGGAACAGGCAAGTGTCCTGTGGATGCTAAGCTGTACTCTAAAAGGAGTTGCACAGAATAACAAAGAAAAGCTTTACAATGAGGCTCAAGAGATGGGGTGGCGAGAGGCGAGAAGCAGAAGAGAGCTATAAGAGCAAGCTACATCCTGGAATATTCCCAGAGGANTGTCTGGAACAGGCAAGTGTCCTGTGGATGCTAAGCTGTACTCTAAAAGGAGTTGCACAGAATAACAAAGAAAAGCTTTACAATGAGGCTCAAGAGATGGGGTGGCGAGAGGCGAGAAGCAGAAGAGAGCTATAAGAGCAAGCTACATCCTGGAATATTCCCAGAGGAGTCACTGCGCATGAGCCGGATCTGCAAGGGAGGGGCCTCAGACCTGAGGAACGTGTTTCGCCCGGAGATGGGGAGCTTTTGGGAGATGGCAGAAAGGAGGGCATTCAAGGGCCATGGCACTGAAGATGATGCTAGGGGAGAGAGTGGAGTGGAGGTGTGAGGACTCCTTGCCTGGATCCAGGTGGAAGGAGCCTGCAGTGGTTTATTTACTGAAACTGCTGCACGAGGAAAAGGCCATGAAATGAAACATCTTGTTTTCAAGAGTGTCCTGGGAACCAGGCGGAACACAGCTCCATTAATCACACAACGGCACATAATCAACACACGTGTATCGCACAATGACTCGCCTCCCAGGCTTTGCCCAGGAACAAGAACGTGTTTGGGAAGAATCACTGGAGGGGCGAGAGCTTTCTAAAGCCTCTCTCTCTGCACAGACACCGACAACCGGACTCATTCACAAAGCTCCATCTTTTGGCTCGGCTGAGTTTGGCTGTCAGAAATGTTTAAATATGGAAAAAAATAAACAGTTGCAACACGTTTCTGTGCGGAGATCTGCCCGAGCCCCTTTGTGATGTAATGGGAAACGCGGCATTCAGGCTACCAGCTGTAGAATAAACAGAACTTGGAGGGTTAAAAGGAACTGAACTTTCCACGACCCCATCTGCAGAGAAGAAAATAATAAGAGGAATGATGCACTGCCCCACAGCTCTGATAGTTTATCCTCTGGTCCGGCTGCAGAGACAAGCACCGGATGTGATAGGGCCGCTCAGGGCCGCCTCCGAGGTTAGCGCTGCCCATGGGAGACGCACAGGGAGGCTCTTCCAGCTCCCCGCTTCCTCCCCCTGTGCCCTGCTGGCCACTTGAGCCCACTGCCTGAGTCTGATCCCACAGCAGTGGTGAGCTCTGGCCAACAGGCACTGCTCGGCTGCAGAGCAGCAATTTGGAAAATAAACAGGAAAGACGACAGTGAGAAGGAAGAAGGTGAAAAGTCTCCCAGCTGAATTCTTGGCTTGAGGGCCTTGGTTGGTGTTGTGTAGGTCAAGGCTGCTTCAGGACGTACTTGGGGGCAGGGGGAGGTGGTGGTGCTGAGCAGCATCTCAAGCCAGGGAGAGGCGGCAGAAAATTACCCATGGCTGCCACAATGGGAGGCCCCACATCCCTCTCTCGTCCTCCCACCCCTACCATCTTGGATACAAGACGAAATATGTGGTACCATGTGGTTCTCATTACCATGCTCCCTGTCCCTAAGGCTCAGATAAACCAAAATGGACTCCTCCCAGAGACTGCTGGACACCATGAGGGACCCCTGCCCACATGTCCCTTTTGCCCATTACCACCCACCTTGTGCCCAAACCTGGAGCCTCACTGCACAAATGCAGTGGATGGGAGGTACTACCCTAGTATCGATTTGTAAACAGCAGCTGATGCCAAAACACATAGGAAGTGTCCTGAGTTCCCAAACCAGAAATGATAAGGGGCCCAAGGGGCCAAGCTAGACTGAACCAAGCAGAACCAAGGGAATAAATACACAAAATGCTTCGAGGAAAGGCCCATTTCTGTCTGGATCCCTCCAAGTGGGTGTGCAGGTCTAGTGGCTTCTTTCATCTGGTGCCGCAGTGGGGCTGCCCCAGATCACTGCATAGCTCGATAGGCCTCTCCCTCCTCATTGAGCCCCACAAACACAACAACTGGCCAGGTGCCCACGGACCATACGGTGACTCCTCACAAAGGGTGGGGGAGAAGGGAGTGTCAGGAAACTAATACTAAAAGGAAGAAGTACTTTGAGAAACTAGGTGAGATGTCTGAACCCAAAGTTAAGATGTCTGCAACGGGATGAGGTAATTCCTGGAACCTGGGCAACGTCACCTCGGCTTACCCTGATCGGGCCTCCGGGCTGAGAGGTCAGTTCCGTGGGTGAACACAGGGCTTCCTGTCTGAGTAGAAGGGGAAAAGTTAGCCTTTTCCTGCTCTAGTCTTTATCCCAGCTGGGAGTGCCTTCTAACCTTCACCCTATTTCAGTCCTTGATTGCTAAGGATTCAAGGTTGGCCCGAACTAAGGGGCCCGATGTCCAATTCTGGTGGCTGTGAGGAACTTTACAGCACTCCCATTCTTCTAGAAACGCTTAGGAAATGACTTCCCAGGAGAGTTTCCAGACATGCTCAAGCCACCAGTGGTTCTAAATGGACCCTCTAGAGCGCTATCTGCTTGGGCAAATCCCTCTGGTTTGTTCTGGTCCCAGCTCATATTTGGAGAAAGCTCCCAGAGTCCAAAAAAATCTTCCCCCTAAACAGACACAAGGCAGCTAGAGAACATGAAACTGCATGCGGGTCTGTTTATGGCTTTCAGAATGGCGGCAAGGGAGCCTCTCAGGCAGCTGTGATGTGACTAGTGAGCAGGGGTTGGCGGCTGCAGGGTGACCCAGTGGTCCAACCCCACAGAACACGCCACACACTGGGAAAGTAGACCTCTGGCTGGAGTCTGAACACCAGATCCTAGCTTGGGACCAACCAGCGGTGGCTAGTTAGAGGTATGCACTCAGGACCAAGGCTTGCTCACTTCCCTACAGACAGGCATTCACTTACTCCACCAGGAAAGGAAAAAAATAAGAGTTAATTTACTTTTTATTGCCTCAGAATTCCAAGGTTTAATGTAGCTGTCAGTTTGAGTGTGGTGCAGCTGCCGGCCGATACAATGCAGCCCAGGCCAGCCCAGGTGACTAGGGAAACACATTTCACAGAAATGAACCAACGCACACTCTTGGCCGGTTGTTTGGGGGGATATTGACTCGGGGAATCAGATTAACCCTTCGGGCTGGGGTTAGCTCTGCAAACGGCGTTTGAAAAGCAGCTTCGGTACAAGGATCCGAGAATCCTTGATCTCAGGTGGACCAGTGGGTTTTTGGTTTCTTCAATTTTGGCATTTCCTCATAAGACATGCCACTCAACTACAACGTGCTTGGAAAGATTCAGGTGTGAGGCAAGTTATACCACAGAGCTCTATCAAGCTCCTTTCTAAACTTTAGAAAGGAAGGCAGATCCGCTGGTTTTATAGGGAGCAGGTCAGGTATGAACTTTTCTGCTAACTCCACCTGAGGCCGGGATGACAGTTCAGAGAAGGAGGACGAGGGCCCCACTGGGGCTCAGACCATCCTTCTGGCAAGTCTGAGGATGACTGAGCCCTCACACACCCCTTCATATTTTTACTGGGGGAACAGGCTGACTGGTGATTAATATCAAGTACAATGACCCCATGTTACAAGCCTGCAGGGGCCTGTGGAGGTGGCCATTTCCTGTGTAATACCAGCTTGTTTAAACACTAACATTCAAACGCCACAGCTGCAGAACAAACCCGGAAAGAGTTGAGTGAGAAGAAGCCCTGCATTGTGTTTCGGAGCTATGGAAGATCAGAGAAGCGGTACAGATGGGAAACGAGTTGGGTCTTTGGTTCCTGGAGTGAGGAGCTCGGGAAACACAGCTAAGATGGCACAGAAGCCAGGCACAAGAAAACTGAAAAAGAGATGGCCTGTGGACTACAGCCACAAAGGGGAAAGGCTAAAGGCCACAGCAAGAGAAATGCTCTTAAGATATGTTATATCCTCTTTTTCAAACTTGTTTGCCGACGGACCATCGTATTCTAGCCCACTACCCTCCACGCGGGGTTCCAAGCCCCACAGGAGCCCTGCAGGACCCCCGCACCCAACTGGAGGAAACTGGAGGAAATGAGTAGGCAACAGCAGAAATGGACCTGAATGTAACAAGTCTGGTAGAGTCAAAAGAATAGTACTCGGGCTGGAATAGCTCGGTAAGCCCCTTGGAAAGCTAACTCTGTTCTCAGTGGGCTGAGGCTCCAGCTCTAGTCTCAGGCTAGGCAGCTCGGCAGGATGGAGCAGAGCCTGGGTGGGGGTGGGGGAGATCTACGCAGCTCTCTCTGAGACTCGGGAACCACAGTGTATTTTCCAGAGGCCACCATGATATAAACAGGAGACGACGTTATCAGGGCTCTCACTGCTCTAGGAATTAAGACATGGGCAGCCAGATACCATCCTCTGAGAACATCACTGTTTATAGGTGACTATTGAGAACTACGAGACTCAGTTAAAGAAGATCCTTTCTGCCTTTCTAATTCACACAAACAAGTCAACCTGGGCCCTTGGAAGAGTGCCCGCTGAAATTAATTCTGCCCAATAGGGCAAGATCAATCTGCAGCCCAGTCACCCTGCACTTCTCCAAGAACATAAACTTCATGTTCTCAGCAGTGCAGCTGGAGCCCTATGGCCAACGGCAGGTCACAGTAACCTCATTCCAGGATTTCTCAAGTACCTCTCCTGTGCCTCCCTCAACCTCTCTCTAGGTCAGCGCCTTATTTGAGTTCAGTTCTCCTAAGCTACGCTCAGACGCATGGCCTCGGTCGCATGATGATGGTGTGTTAAACCCATCAGCACTGTGTGTTTGGGAAAGAGCAGTCCCCAGGGGACCTCAACATCTCCATGGCCTGAGTGGAGTCCTCGGTGGCCTCCCTGGTGCGGATTCTCACGGTTCCGGCCTCTCTGAATTCTGAGCTGTAACCACTCCAACACGTCTTCTCAGTTTAGCACACACTGGACCCAAATAACCTCAGCCTGGAGCTGGAAAGTACTCTCCCGGGGTCAGCGGCTGTACCCTGCTGGGGTCAGACTGGAGCCTTGGGCCAACACCCCTTCCTCTCACAAGAAGTCCTGGGTTGCAGGGGAGGGGAGGTGGGGGACGGTGGCTCCTGCCGTGGGAGAGATCACGTGTGCCCCACACTCAGCACTTGGAGGAAGAGGAACCCCCTGGTGCCAGGCTAGAGTGCTGACGCCCCAACCCGGAGCCAGGGAGACTGGGTGGGGAGCCAGGGTAGCAAAGGGGCTTCCCACAGTCACCACCACTTCCTTCAGGGAAGTGCTGATGGACTAGTACTTAGTGACCTCCTAAAATGCCCTTCTGGGAAGACGTATTAAGCGTCCTTGAAGGGGTGCCGACTAGGCTTGGGATTAGTTCTTATTTCAGAGCTGCCCAAGGAGGGTGAGCGAACGAGCTTCTTTTTAACTCAGGAATGTCTATCTCATCTACAGGGTCAGCACAGGCAGGCTCCCTGCGGAAATGAGCTTACTGCACGCTCCCTCCATGTCCCCACATCTCCCAAGGTGGCGGAACCTCAGGGGGCTCCCTCCAGGTCATTTCCAGCATGCACAAGGCAAGCCATGGAAAAGCAGCAAGTCCAGGAATTTCTGGAGGGTTTTTTTTTTTAACAGTACTCCAATCCAACAGTGTGATAAATGCATCCGAGCTACAATTAGGAAGATATATAGCATCAGAATGTGAAGGTCTGGGCAGCCTGGTGAAGCGCGGGCTCTCCAGAGCCCCGGCTATGTTTCCCATTATGTAACCCTGGTCATGGGCAGACAGCCAGACTCCAAATGAAAAAGAGACTCTGGCTTGGCACCGGTTCTATTTTCCTATCCTCATTCGGGGTCAGCGCAGTGTCATACAGCTGCAGAGAAAGCTCCGGGGATTAAACCTGGGAAAGCCTCCAAGACCAGGACCTGGGTTCAAGTACCAGCTGAAAGCAATAAACCAACTGCCACAGCTGGGCTAGGTTTGGATGTTCTCAAAGTCCCCTGACTCTTTCACTTACTGAGAACTAGAGATCAAGATGAGGGAAGATTTGGCTTTGGTGGAGCCTCTGAAATGAGGTAGGTTGTCCCACTGCCCTCGCGTTGCCAAAGGTCCTGGGATGCAAGGGGGCTACACGTGGGCTCACAGAAGCCCGTTGCTGTGCTCTTCTCTGCCACCTGATGTTCACAACGGCCTCATGCTCCCTGGGCAGAGTCAGGAGTGGCTGCCCCTCCCCTCTCACGAAAGCCCTGGCACAGAATCTGTGCTCCCCACTGCTCCTCCAACCCCCAACATGTGAATGGCCCTTCCAAAGACTGTGATCTGTTCTAAACAGACCAAAGCACTCTACACTGCCTTTTCCAGTGGCTCAAGGCAACTTTCCATACTCTGCTACAATACAATCCTCCATACCCAAATCTCAGATACAAAGCCATCCCATTACAACTCCTAACAGACATGAATGGGAAGTCAACGTGACCATGTGCCAACGCCAGCCTACTAAGTGCCACGGTGTGCAGAGGCACACCGGCTCTGAAGCCTTGCCCCTGTCACTCTGCAGTGTCAGGGAAGTCCTGTCACCATCAGAACAAGTGCTCCATATGTGCCTAAGTGGCTCCTGCGAGGAACAGTCAATGTGACCAGAAAGAAGAGGAATATAGGCCAAGAGGAGAGGACCAGGGAGATCTTGTAATATGGTTTAGAACTCCCCTGAGAAGGTGAAAGATGCTTCGAAGTGACTGACTGTGCAAGGAAAGATGGTAACACAATGAAAGGCAGACGGGGAATGAAGGAACAAGATTAAACAAAGGTCCAAATGTGTCAAGGAGACAACGTGGGAGTAGGTATTTCTGGAGGAGAAGAAAACTGAAGTGCAGGCTTTCTGGCCACCTTAGTTTAGAATCAATGAGGAATCGGACTTTGCAGAAAACAAATGCGGACATAGACTAATGAAAACACGCAAAGGAGAGGTGTTAGGTGGAAGTGATTTCCTTCCTACTCTCTTGAGAACATTCCAAGACCTTCCAAAGTGAAGAGCAGCTTAGGGACCTAGTGTGTCAGAGAGATTTCTGTTCTGACATCTACAGAACTATCTGGAGTATGAAAAGGCTCCACAGTATGGAAGATCAGTGGATGGGAGATGTCATTTTGTAACCTAGAGAAGAACCACCAGACCCTGCCAATCCTTCAACCATAGCATCCACTCAGTGAATGTCAGGTGGTTATATGAGAAACCAGAAAGAAGGGAGGTAAATTCTTACTCCACTTTTCCACAGCTTGGATCTGAAGGCTATGAGGTGGGGTGATGGTCAGACCAGGTCTGCTTTGTCCAGTGGCACCAGCCCTCAAACTACCGTACCTGTGGTCAGGCCCTAGGATGGTGGGGCCCCTCCTCTATGCTTAAACCTGCATTCCAGAGACAACCAGCCACTGATTCTGACTGCAAAGGCAGACAACGCAGGAAGGACTCTATTCTCTACCACACTGACTTCTCTAGCCTAATCTGGACTCATCAAAGAGTATGTTAACAGCTACAGGAGCTTGTTTCCTAAGCAATCCGATTCACATTATTTGGTCAGATCTGCTATCCCTGGGAAGGAAAGTCTGAAAAGACGGAGCAGATTTGATTCGCACATCCCAGCCCTGTGTGCCTCTCTGTAGCCTTGGAGGTGAAGGCCAGTTGGGGGTGGATGCAGCCTGGACCACGTGCCCAGCTGCAGACCGAGCCCTTGCCCAAAGATGGGCAGCAGCTCGCATGAGCCGGCAACGGTCCATTTGCTCCAGCATCCACAGAGAAAACAGACTCAGCACCTCAAGCAAATGAGGCCCAGCACTTCCTGTGTGAGCTTTCCATTTCCTCAGCCAAACAAAAGCCAAGCGGGTGGGAGAGGGAGGGGTGAAGGGAGATAGGTCACAGCAGAGAGGTTAGCCAGCCTGATGACCAGGATATGGGGAAACGACCTGGGTCGACCATACCTAAGGCTGTGAGGTGGAGTGACCCAGGGAAGGCCCAAGCTCCAGGAGCAGATGGTCTGCCTCCCCCCAGGCCAAGTGAAAGGGAGGAAGACACTGTGACCCCTGCACATGCTCAGAAGCAGTGGCTTGAGATACTTGGTGAGCAAGAGTCCTTCCTTGTCAGTTTCTTTCCAGAACTGCAAACTGCCTAGTCGGCATTGCAGATTAATGGCCTGAAAAGTCAGAGGCTGACATGTTAACTCTTCAGGGAACGCTGCTGAGAACCGGCTGCCCCAAGCCAGATCAGCCTGCTCCTTTGTGTGTCTGCAGCTGCCCAGCTCAGGGTTCAACTCTGGCTCACGGGGCCTCAGCCTGGAGTGCGTCCTGGAAACTTAAGAGGGTTCACAGCAAGGATGCAGAGATTTGTTTGGTGCTGTGAGCATCACACCACAGAGTTACAGAGTCAGAGTTGGGGGTCCTGGGAAGGGCAGGCTGAATGGTCCAGGGGTGGCTTCCTGGGGTGAGGAGCAAGGGAGAAATATGAGGAAGGAAAGGCAAGAAAGAATCAGACTCTACAGTCCACATGGAAAGGTCAGTAACTGCTGGCCAGAAACCTCTGCATGTCGCCCGGGAGCCTGGAGACTCCCATGGCATGGCTGCCCCAGCCCAGAGAAGTACCCTTCTCCACGCCCTAGAAATGCGCCATCCCAGCCACCCATCGCCCTCCTTCCAGTACTCTTCCCCCTCCCAAGGAAGAGCACTAGACAAGAACGAGACGACGCTGGGCATGGATGCTTGCTCCCGAACACACACGCATACGCCCAATACAGAGCCTGAAGGAACTGTGCGTGTACCATACCTGCCAGAGACTCCACTACAGCTGCTGGCAGAGGGAAGGATGGCGGGGGGAGAAAGGGAGACAGAAAGGTCGGACAGAGAAATGCCAAGGTAGAGACTGAGACAGGGAAAGAGAAAGAATGAGGAAGAGAAATGGACAGTCAACAGAGTTGACCAGAAACAGGTGCCTGGGTGCACACACATTAGGACTCTTAGGCAAACACAAACACACACACACACAGTGACCTAAACACACAGAAGAACAAGATGCACAGGAGCATGGATATGGAGCAGGAGCCGGCAAACCTTTTCTATAATGGGACAGACGTACGTGCTTTTGGCTCTGCAGCCCGTATGGTCTGTCACAAATGCTCAGCCCTATTACTGCAGTGCGAGACCAGCCGTGGACAGAGGGTAAACAAACAAGCATAGCTGTGTTCCGATACAGCTTTATGGGCCCTTTTCAGGGTCCCTTTTCATATACTTTCTGCAAGTCATGAAGTCTTATACTTTTGATCTTTCTCTCAACCATTTAAAAATGTAAACCATTCTTAGCTCATGGGCCACAGCTTGCTGACCCCTGATACAGACACGCACAAACAGCAGGAAGGGAGGCAGGAGAAGAGGCAAGAGGGAAGAACCTGAGATGGGCAGGAGGAACAGACAGAGGCAGGTGGATGGACACAGGAAGACCCACATTAGAGCAAACTTCTCCTGCCCCCAGCAGAGAGACCTAGACTGACACACAGAGACACACTCACAGACTAATATGGACAGGGACACAGGCAGTCCTGGGCACAGATGCTCAGGAACATATACAAACACTCCCACAGGACACAGCCACACAGAGAGAGACATGGGCATTACCAAAGCAAAGATGGACTGACATGGGCCCAGATGCACATATGAACAGAGACAGGGCGTCAGACACACAGCGTGACNTAGACTGACACACAGAGACACACTCACAGACTAATATGGACAGGGACACAGGCAGTCCTGGGCACAGATGCTCAGGAACATATACAAACACTCCCACAGGACACAGCCACACAGAGAGAGACATGGGCATTACCAAAGCAAAGATGGACTGACATGGGCCCAGATGCACATATGAACAGAGACAGGGCATCAGACACACAGCGTGACAGAGTCCTCATGGGGACACAGGGACCCTACAAAGAGGCCAGACACAGATGTGGACACGCATACACACACAGACATGGAAAGGCACGCCAAGAGCCTGCAACAGACAAATCCCCTCACACACACACACACACACACACACACAAACCCCACAACCAGACATGCACAGACAACCAGATCCAAACAGGCACACACACAGCTACAACTCACACACTGCTACAAACACACACACACACACACACACAGAAAAACCCTCACAATCAGACAGGCACAGACAACCAGATCCAAACAGGCACACACACAGCTACAACTCACACACTGCTATGAATACACACACACACACACAAAAACCCTCACAATCAGACACGCACAGACAACCAGACACAAACAGGCACAAACAGAGCTACAACCCACACACTGCTATGAACACAAGAAATCACTCTATATGGTTGCACAACAACGTGAATGCACTGTAGACTTAAAAATGGTTAAGATGGCAAACTCTGTCATATACATTTTTACCACAATTTTAATAACAGAGAGAAAAAAGTCGTATGGACACACAAAGAGATCTACATAGAGACATATAGCAGACACACATTTTCCCCACACCAACATCCAGAGCCACGGCGACGAGGCAGGATGTGCTGGGGTATGGGGATGCAGTGAGTGGGGGGTGGGGGG
>SJYA01002500.1:3354910-3389287 GCA_006410615.1 Neotragus moschatus
TGCAGTGAGTGGAGGGGTGGGGATGCAGTGAGGGTGGGGGTGCAGTGAGCAGGGGGGTGAGGATGCAGTGAGTGGGGGGGGTGCAGTGAGCCGGAAGCACTGTATGCTCTCACCCCCAACACACCACCACATCGTGAGAGGCAGGCAGGGAGACAGAGTGCGCAGGACAGCATGAGAAGCAGCAAGGGCCTGAGAGACGCTCGGAGACGAACTAAGAGGGAGAGACAGAGGGCCTCACACACACTGACTGACACCCACTCAGACCTGGGAGGTAGCTGCAGAGACGGTGAGCGTGAGCAGTGCAGTGAAAACTCACAAGATCAAAGGCAAGGAGCAAAACAGAGCAAGCCATGAAGTGAGAGAGAGACTGAGAGGAGAAGGAGGAATGGACCAGAGGGCAGGCAGAAACACGGGCCCTGGGAGGTGTTCACGGAAGGAGAACACCCAAGTTCAAATGAAGAAGCGAGACACAGGTCAGCAGGCCAAGGAGGGGGCCGTGGGAACACGGACAGGCAGGGCTTACTCACTGTGAGGGCAGGTCCAGGGAGGTGGGCGGAGGGTTCCAGGTGTCTGGGTAGCCGAGCATCCAGTCTGACCAGACCTTCACACTGGGGAGCAGTTCCTTCAGGTCCGGGACAAAGAAGGACACCTTGATGTCATCTTGATCCTCCTCCCCCTCAGGAGAGGACAGCTGAGCTGCAGAGGCAAAGGGTAAGAGCTGGGCCTAGATCTGCAGTGGCCCTGCATGCAGCCAGGGGCACTGGGACAGCAGCCAGCTCCCAGGGAAGGGAGACCACATCCACAGCTGGGCCCAGAAGCGAAGGACAAGTGCCAACACCTAAGAGGATTCTGAAAAGCAGGACAGAGAGAGAACCAGTGCACTGGGTCTGCCCTACACACAGCTGCCTGTGCTCCACCTGCGGCCTGGCGACAGGGTCGCCGCCCTAGCCTCCAGCCTCCCACCCACACCCACTCTAGCCTTCCTTCAGCACAGCACTGACATGGCAGCAGGGTTCCTGCTCAAACGGAACAACCCGAATTTGATGGTGAGGAAGTACCAGAGAAACCCAAACAGTGGGGTGTTCTACAAGATAAATGCCCTGCACACTTCAAACATGTCAGGAGCATGAAGAACAAAGGAATACTCAGAAACCATCCATGCTGCAGGAGACTATAAAGAGACACAACATCTAAATGCAACGTCTGATCCTGGAGTGGATCCTAGACCAGAAAGAAATATTTTTTTAGGACAACTGATACAAACTCAGTAAGGTCTGTAGATTCAATAATAGTACTGTATCAATACTGGCTTCCTGACTGTAATAACGGTACTGTCATGTAAGAGAAAGTCCTTGTGACTAGGAAGTACACAGTCAAGTTATCTGGTGCAGGAAGGGGCGGGGCGGGGAAGCTACTATGTCTGTAACTTATGATCAAATGGTTCATAAAGAGAATAATACGTATATGTATATGTATGGAAAGAGAGATAACTTAAAGCAAGTGTGGTAGAATGTTAACAATTAGGGAGTCTGGGTGAGGGGTAAGAGTGTATTATTCCAAAAACTTTTCTATAAATTTTAGATTCTATCCAATTAACCTCCCTCGCTCTAAACAGGCGGCCCCAGCGGCTAGAGGCATTCTCAAAGGCTGATGTGGCTGGGGAACAACGGAGGGGCCTCACTACTCATCACAACTGATCCAGAAGCTGAAAGAAAGGTGTACCCTTCAGCCCTGCCTTACATGGCCCAGAAGTCAGGCTTGGAATTCTAAGAGCAGACTTAAAGGACATGGAAACACTGCTCAAACCAAGGGCTAGAAAGAATCCCTGATCTGGTCCAGTGAGTCTCCTGGAGATGTCTGGTCCACAGCAGTTACAGCCCCCACTGGGTACCAAACAAAGAGGGACATACAGAGAGAGGGGGAAACAAAAACATCAATTATGAACATCAAGGAAAACTCATTTTTCCAGCTGCGTGAACACTCAGCAGTTTAGAGGTACAGTGAAAATCCTGTTAAAGGAGAAGACAGAGGATGAAAGAAGTCTCCTCTCCTTTCCACAAAACGGAAGCAGGGCCGGAAAGGAAGTGGGACTAGTCAGGTAGGCAAAAGGAAGAGGGCACGCTGGCAAGAGGGAACCCAGAGTAGGGGGAGAAGACACGGAGAACGCAGCATGGCCTCCTGAGAGTGTCTGGACAGGACCCAGGAGCTGGAAGGTCCACCAGTCAGGGGCCCTCGTCTGCTTACCTTTGGCTGACTCCTTCAGTAAGTAGGTGCAGCGTCGCACCAGGAGAGAAAACATGGCCAGGCCCAGGGCTGCAGCCTGCTCCTGGATCACAGAGCGACACTCTTCCGAGAAGCAGTCTGGGGAGGGGAAAGGCAAGTCCATCAGTGTCCTGGGGGCTAAGGGCACCTCTCCCCACCTTGTGGGGCGGAAGTCCTTGGTCATGTCACTGAGTTCCTTTTCCTCACCTGAGCCTGGGGCTGGAAGATTCCCACTCTCAAAGGGCGGTTGAAAGGTTAAACAAAGTACCGCACGTGAAGCACTCACCAGGATGCCTGGCATGTGGTAAGTGCTCAATATGGTTATTATAGGGCTCCCTGGTATAAATTCTGTTTCACACCACTTCCTCGAGACCAGTTACCCCAGGTGTACAGTTGGAGTCCAAACTGCATGCTCTCTGCTGACAACATGAACCCATAGTGAACAGGAAGTCATATTAACTCAGTCTCTCTAATGTATAGATGGCAGGAATACAGCCACCAATTAAGATCAGAAAAACACAAATTTAGAAGTCATTTTCTTGGAGCATCAACCTTTGATTCCAGCCTTACCTTCTCTGTTCCTCCTCCTCAGAGAACACACATGACACTTAGAAATAATATATTTTTCACTGAATGAGTCAAATTTTATAAAGGACAGTGTCTGGCACATAATAAGCACTTAAGCAAGTATTAGTTTTAATTTTCACCTATTCATTCTTCTAGGGCTAAGAAATAAACCTGGCTCTGACATTAGCAGTCTATGCCCCTCACTTCCTGAGCCTGACCAATATCCTTCCCGCTGTGGGTCAGGGAAAGGAGCCACCCTGGCGGTGGCCAGGCCTATCCTTTAGCAGGAGCTACAAGCACATACAACCTCAAACCACTGTCTGTACCCACTCCCTGTCAGCGGCCCTCCCTGACGGTCACCTCACTCAGCCCTGAGAGAAACAGGTGACAAGCGGAAGGCAGCAGGCCAGGCTGCAGCGCCAGGGGAAGAGACCCCTATTTGCGCAGGAGGCAGAATCCACCGCCAGGCTCGCTTAGTCTGGCAGCAGCTGATCTGTTAATTCCTCCTGTAATACCGGAGAACTCTCGGAATCTCCAAGTGTTAAAAGTATAATGAGCTGCACGTTTGATCTGTCCCTGCTTGCGTTTTAACCTCGGAAGTCAAGGGGAAGCCCTCTCGCCTCTCCCCTCGTTGACACTTGGCTTTTCATTGGGGCCTAATTGAAGTCTTTACTCCAGGAGATGCTATACAACCACAGTTATTCCTAACCGTCTTGGCCACAGGAGCAAACATGACTGGAGTATGCAAAGCCAGCCCAAAACCACTTTAGAAAGCCCTGGGGGTGAGAAGGAACAGGCTGCTGCTCAGAAGGTCCCAACATATGACTAGCATCAGTGTAGCAATTCTTCTCTTGTGGTTTTCCCACCAGCCTGCCAGATGCCCAATGGTCCCAAATGTCAGCCTCGAACTTTCCAACTCAACTGTGGCAGGCAGTAAGGAAGTGGTAACAATCCATGTGATTAGAATAGATCACCAGTCTCCTTCTTCTTCTGGTAAGGCCCTAAACCTCTGCTAGAGAGACAGGAAACGAGCATCCAAGGGCCCAGCAGAGGGAGGATGGACAGCAGGGCAAGGGGAGACATGGAAGCCATCCCAAGGGAAGCTGCCAGCTTCTCCCCTCCATGCTCACAACAGGCAACAGCACTCTCCACATCACCCTGGCCCAATCCGGGCCCCTGCCCAGTACTGCCAGCAGCCCACCTCTAATTAGCAACAAAGCCCAGAACGGGAGAATAAGTCCTGGACAGAGGGACTTACTAGGACTCTACTAGGAGAGGCTAGTTAGGAGAGGCTAGTCAGGAGAGGATGAGTGGAGGCCACATCCTGGCAGATGACACACTGTGTACACATTAGCGTCCCATCATCAACTGGACATCTTGGGCAGAAGTTATTGTTTAGTTGCTAAGTTGTGTTAGACTCTTTGTGACACCATGGACTGCAGCCCACCAGGCTCCTCTGTCAATGGGAACTCCTGGGCATAGGCAGACGTTACCTGCACATAGAAGGCCCTCAGAAGAGATAGAAGTGGGTATCTGAGCTCCAAAGACTGGCAGAAGCCCAGGACTACAACAAGATACTCTCATCAAGACAAAGACTCAAGGGGAGAATCAACTGCTTAGGAACAATAACACTGAGGCCTTTGGGGAGTCCACCCTGGCTCCTTTTTAAGCTTCCTGCAGGAAGGTCTGGGGACCAGGTGAAGAAGCAACAACTGGAGCCTCTCTGCTATGTCTGGAAGGGATCAACCACCTCTCAGGGTTGCGAGTGAAAGGCAGCCGCTTGACAGCTCCGCCCCAGCCATGGTTACATCACCTCACTCTTCACCCTTCACCCCTCCATCTCCCCAGAAAGGGCCTGACAGTACTCCCTGATGTGTTTGGGTCTGATGGATAGAGAGGTATTAATACAAATCAGTACACTGTCCTGTGCTGATCAAGTAGGTGGTGATACCACAGTTACCTCTGGGGATCAGAATGCCTGAGTCTTGGTCAGCTCTGCACACAGAACACTTCTGGAAGGCCTGTCCTCCTCCACGGCTCAGTGGTACCATAAGCACACACTGAGCACCCACACATACAAAGCTACAAATAAAACAGGGTCCTTGCAATCTTAGGACCTTTCAAATGGGCTATTTATTACCCCCAAGTAACCATGGTGACTCAGACCCCGTGCCTCCAGTGAGAAATGTATTAAGTGCTATGGTATCTTCAGGAGATGCTGTCCGCCTCACTTAGGTTTCTGTGGGCTAGAAGCTGTAAGATGCCAGTCCTTGAGAAGGACCCACATGATGCAAGTGGGCAGGAAAGCAGCATCTAGGGTCCCAGGCCCACCCAACCCAGGTGAGGCCTAGGAAACTGGCGCCACCCTCACAGAAGCTCATATATATCCCTGGAGGGGGCTGGGCCAGGCCAACAAGCGATGCGGGGTGGGGAAGGAAAAAGCATTGTTCGCCTTGATATTTGCCTGGGTTCCTCTGGCTTTGTGTCAGGTGGCTGGAGCCTGACATGAGCTGAGGAACTCATTAACATTGTCAAACGGCCTTTCCCCTTCTTTCCAAAAGCAGGCCTGTTCAAGGGGATAGGGGAAAGCTTCTGGCTGAGGAAGTCAGACGGAAATATCTCGTACCAGAGAGTCACCTGAAGTCTGAACCCCTCCCACACGCTCTCAGAGGGGCAGGTGACTGCGGCTCCCACCATTCCTCTGGCCAAATACCTGCTCAAGCAGAAACACTCTTCTCACTCCTATTAACAGGGAGACCTTCTCATTTTTCTGAGAACATATTCATGGAAAACATAAACCAACTGTCGTCAAAGTTGTATGAAATCAGGAAATGGAGCGGCCGGGAGAAGGCTGCCATGTGGCCGGATGTTATGTATTTCTAATTAGTGCTATACATCTTTCAACAGCAAGTGTCCTTCTGCTGGGAAACACAACACACTGCCCTTGTTATTGTAACTGTCAGAGAAGTGCTTAAACAGATAATCTCCAGGAAAAGTGATAAACACGGCCCCTCTCCCACCCGTGTGTGCACGACGGTGCTGCCAAAGCAAAGCTGTGCTTGACGGCTCCAGGATGGCAGAGCGGTGTCCTGCAGGAAATGGGAGCGCGGCGGGAGAGGGGAGAGGGGAGCGGTGCGGAGGCGAGGCAGGCCCACCTGCCCAGACTGGTGGAGCCCAGCCAAGGGACGGCAGTTCAGAACCATCATTTCTGATCGATTCCTGGGTCAGGGGGATATCTGGAGGAAATCAGATCAGCAGGGCTGAGGTTTGGCTGGTCACGGAATAATCTGGCAGCAACGGACAAGCAGAGTTTGCCTGGCGCACACAGCCAACTTCCTAGCAAAAGAATGAGAGGAGTAATGAAGAGAAGACACAGGACAGATAACACATAAGTCTAATACCCCCATGGCCACAGAGGGCATTCGGAGGGCACTGGGGTCCACTCGCCATTCCAGCGGAGAGGACCAACTGTTTGCTCAGCGGCTTCACTAACAGCCAGAGAAAAATGCAGGCAAGACCATTTATTCACTGATTCCATCCCCACCGGCTCCTCCCAGAGAGAGGAAATGAATGGTCAGTCACCTCCAAACTAACACCACCTGGAGGCGATTTGTTGGCTCTTATCTTTCAGACATGAGGCTGCTTTTCTCATGAGTCAGTCACCAGTCAGACACAGAGCTGGCACCGCTCCTGAGCAGCCCACCAAAACCTCCCCATCTACAGGAAGTGGGCAGTGAGAGCATCTTTTGACTGCTGCTGCTTGAGCCACAGAGTTCCTTGTGGCAGCTGCTGGCTGACAGGGAGGTGGAAGAGGCAGTCACTTTTATAGGAACCAGACAAAAATCTCACAGCAAAAGTAGAGATGTCCACGCCATCAGGGCATCACTTTATTCCCCAGGGAATAAAATTCATCATTTGAGAGGATGATGAATGAGTCAGAAGAATCAGGCACCAATACAGCCAAGCAAACTATATTCATGCACAATGGCAGAATGCAGGCTGACTGGGTGGAAGGCAATCCAAGATGCATCCCTGAGTAAAATGTGTCCAAGACAAGACAGAGGAACATGGGAGGGAATGTGTCTTCTCTCTGAGACCCTACTGTCCTTCTGGATCTTCTAGGATTCTCAACTGTAACTTTCTCTTAGCAAGCGGGTAGATGTCAGGACAAAGGAAATCCCAACCTCCCGACAAAGTGACCTTTCCCATTGACTCCACAGTTGTTGATTTGGCCCAATTGTGGAGGATACAGTGGAAAACAGGATACTGTCCATGAGAAGATGATATTCTAATGAAGAAGACAAGAATACTACACAGACACCCAAATAACTATAATTCAAGACCATGTATTATGGCATTCCATAAGGAAGGCGGAAATAAGATGCTTTCTCTATTTCCTGCTAGTGTATATCACGGAAGGTTCCATGGAAGAGAACACACCCATGCTGCAAAAGATGAACAAAGACGGAGCGTGCTAAAGAGGCACGCAGCTAGAGATACACCAGGCATGGACTCTGACAGCAAGCACTGTATTCGGCATGTCATAAAACAGGGACCCATCGCACAAGGCCTGCGATGCCAGGGCAGCAAACACAAGCTGGACCCAACAGGCAGTGAGAGGGTCTAGCTAAACCTAGCTAAAGCATTTAGGATGGATTAGCGTAGCTGGAAAAAAGTGACAGGGAGGCAAACGGGCTGGGAAGCTAAGAGGACGTGAACTTGCGTGAATGAAGAGGAGTTACAAGTAGAGCACTTCATGCACTTTATAACGCCGAATAAATGTGACATCTTTCTTAGAAGAGAGGTGGGAGAGGGGACTGAAAGGCACGCACAGATGTGAGACACGCTGCGGGAGGAAAATCAAGAGGAGAGAGAAGAGGAGAGGAGAGGAGAGAGAGAGGATGCGGGGAGGGGAGGACCCTCGCTGATAATCTTGGCAGGTTCCAGAGGATCCCGAGATCCCAACAAGGGAAACACCCACCAAATGAGATCCAGGAGAGGGGCAGAAACTGGGACTGTGGAACACCTGGAGGCAGGGGGGTTGTGCGGTAGGGAGTCCCCAAGCTCCCGCCCACTTGGCTCTGGGCCAGTCCTGACTTTCCAGAACAAAGACACTTCAGGGGGTCAGAAATACTTGAGGAAGACCTTGCAGAAGGAGGCCTGGGAAGTCTGAATGGGCTCTCCCTGTGGAAGCCATTAGATATTCAGCACTTCATTTGTTTCCAATTCTTGTAGGAGCGCAGCTCCAGGCTGTGGGGTGAGAGGCTCCCCTCTGACGTAACCAGGAAGCAGCTGCAAAATTAAGGAATCCCTCATGACATCATAAAAAGGGTCGATGGTTTACTGGGGAAAGTATAAAAATTAATTACATATTCCCACATGACCCCCTTCCCCTAAATCTGTACACATCCCCTCCTACCTCCACACATTCTCTTATCAACAACAACCAGAAGCCACACTGATGGATGAACAGGGTATAAACAGGGCAAACAAAACCCAGGAAGAGAAAGTTCTCTGGTGCACCCACTCTCTGCACCACACATTTGGGACTGGACAAGGAATGCCTAGTCCTGGAGTTTTTATACATAGACCATCCTTCCTCAACAAAATTATAAGCCCCTTGAGGACAAGAGCTATGTCAAGATTTCACATCCCTGAAAATTAGCACCATGAAGTGGTTCAAGAAATGACTGCTGCTCTTAACAGCAGGTACACTTGCCTCTCCATTTGTGGATCATAAACGATGATTCCACTGTGGCCAGAAACTAAGATATAGGGAAACCTGTATAGAACTTATATGTGTGTTTAAAAAAAAAAATATATATATATATATATAATCACAGAGCTTTACAAAAGATCTGCACAGGAGGTTATTCTCCCTTTCTGACAACTGAGAAAATAGGCTCAGAGAAGTTAAATGGCTGGCCTTAGGTCAAAAAGCCAGTAAGTGTCAGCCCTGGGATTTGAACCAGTCTGTCTGCTCTTACATATATACACTGTTTCCATTCCTTGTGGTTTTTTCCTTTGGTTAGTTTCTGGATATTTTTTTGGCCACACTGCTTGTAGGATCTTACTTCCCTGACTAGGGGTTGAACACAGGCCCTCAGCAGTAAAAGTACTGACTCTTGACCACTAGACCACCAGGGAATTCCCCATACCTGGTTCTCAAATGCCTGTGATTCAAATTTGAAACTCCAACTCTTCTTCACTCCTTTGCTATGAACATAAAAACATCAGACTACTCCACAGTTCTGTACCAAAAGCTCTGCAATAACTACGTGGAAACTGAAATTAAAAACACCAACATTGGCGAAGAAAATGAAATACTTAGGTATAAATCTAGCAAAATATGAATAGGATCCTAGGCTGAAAGCTACAAATGCTGATGAAAGAAATAAAAATGACCCAGAATAAGTGGAGAGACTTATTAACATGGTCATAGATCAGAAGAATCAATATCGTAGAGATATCCATTCTGCCCACAAAGATTTATAGGCCTAATACAATTACTATCAGAATCTGGGCAAAGATTTTTGTAGACAAAAACAAACCTCATCCTAAAACAAAACTTTAACCTTTAAAGAAAAAGGCAAAGGACCTAGAATAGTTAAAACAACCTTGTAAAAGAACAAATTGGAAGTAGTCAGTCATTCTTCCCAATGTTAAGTCAAAGAATGACTGCCTTTTCAACATATATTTGCTCAAGCAACTAGATATCCACAAACTCAGATGTTCTTCAGTGGATGAATGGTTAAACAAATTATAGAATATTCATATTATAGAATACTACTCAGCCATAAAAAAGAAAGAAGAAACTCAACCTAAATGTTACACCTTACACAAAAATTAACTGAAAATGGATCAAAGACTTACATATGAAACATAAGACCATAAAACTTTTAGACGAAAAACAGAAGAAAGTCTTCAGGACCTAGGACTAAGTGAAGACTTCTCAGACTTGATGCCAAAAGTACAGTCTATAAAAAGAAAATTGATATGCTACATCTCATAAAATTAAAATCTATTGCCCTACTGTAAGACAATGAAGAAGCAAATTACAGACTGGAAAAATACATTTCGAAACTACATATCTTACAAAGAACTAGTACCCAGGCTATATTAAGAACTCTCAAAACTCACCAAAAAGAAAACAAATTGTCCAATTAGAAAATGGGCAAAAGACATGAACAGATATTTCACCAAAAAGGATATACAGGTGAAATATCAACGCATGAAAGGTTGTTCAGTATCTTTACAGTTTACATCTTTACATTTACAGTTATATCCCATTAGGGAAATGAAAGTTAAAACTACAACAAGACATCACTAAACACCTATTAGAATGGCTAAAATGACAAATAGTAACATCACCAAAAAGCAGTGAGGATGCAGAGAAATTGGACCATATACACATAGCTGATTGGAATATAAAATAGTATAGCCACTCTGGAAAACAGTTTGGCAGTACCTTTCAAAACTAGTAATACACTTATGATATGACCCAGCAATTATACTCTTGGGCATTTATCCCAAAGAAATGAAAACTTACGTTTGCACAAACACCTGTATGCAAATGTTCATAGTAGGTTTTTTCACAATAACTTAAAACTGGAAACAACCCAAATGTTCTTCACTGGATAAATGGTTAAACAAACAGTGGAACATCCATACTACAGAATACTACTTGGCCTCATAAAAGACTACTGATAAAGGCAATAACATGGACAGTCTGTCATGGAATTATGCTGGGTGAAAACAGTCAATTTCAAAAGATTACCTGCTATATGATCCCATTTATATAATATTCTTGAAATAATGCAATTGCAGAGATAGAAACAGGGGTTAGCATCTGGGGATAGAAGGGGGGATGGTTCTTAGAAGGTAGCATCATGAAGGAGCTTTTGTGGTGATGGAACAGTTCTGTATCTTAACTGTGAAGCAGTACATTAAACTACCTGTGCAGGGATTACCCTGGTGGTCCAGTGGCTAAGACTCTGAGTTCCCAATGCAGTGGGCCCAGGTTTAATCCCTGGTCAGGGAACTAGATCCCATATGCTGCAACTAAAAAAAAAAACACCGTGCAGGCTGCAATGGAGATGGAAGATGCCGTGTGCCACAACTAAGACCCAAAGCAGCTAAATAAATAAATTTTTTTAAAAAGAAAACAACAAACTACCTGTGTGGTAAAACTGCACACAACTACACACCCACACACACACACGAGTGCATGTATAACTAGTGAAATGTGAATAAGGTCCATGAGTGTACCAATGTCAATTTCATGGTGCTGACACTGCACTGAAGTTACGCAAGATGCTAACATTAGGGAAGGTGGGATGAAGGGTGAACAGGACATCCTGTGTGTAATCAGTTCAGTTGCTCAGTCGTGTCCAACTCTTTGTGACCCTATGAATCGCAGTATGCCACGCTTCCCTGTCCATCACCAACTCCCGGAGTTCACCCAAACTCATGTGAATAGAGTCAGTAATGCCATCCAGCCATCTCATCCTCTGTTGTCCCCTTCTCCTCCTGCCCCCAATCCCTCCCAGCATGAGGGTCTTTTCCAATGACTCTTCACATGAGGTGGCCAAAGTATTGAAGTTTCAGTCTCAGCATCAGTCCTTCCAATATATGTATATTTTTTCTTACAATTTCCTGTGAATCTGTAATTATTTCAAAACGAAAAATTTAAAACAAGTAAGCAAAAGTAAGCCGACAGACAAAACCCAAAAAGACTGGACACAGGATTNCTCTTCACATGAGGTGGCCAAAGTATTGAAGTTTCAGTCTCAGCATCAGTCCTTCCAATATATGTATATTTTTTCTTACAATTTCCTGTGAATCTGTAATTATTTCAAAACGAAAAATTTAAAACAAGTAAGCAAAAGTAAGCCGACAGACAAAACCCAAAAAGACTGGACACAGGATTCCAGCAATGTTTCTCTTTTACACAGAAAAGGACGACTAAGACATTCTGAGGACAGCTTCTCAGTTGAGAATCCTCTCAACCCTTTGTTCTCATGTGCTGCCCAGCTTGAGATCCTGGACATGCCCATCCGTGTGGTTCCTTATCTGGACTGGGCAAGAAACTGCCAGGGGCAACCAAAAGGAAAGTAAGAAAAAAGAAGGGAAAGTTCCCTGAAAACAGAACTTTTGTCCAAAGAATAAGGGGTCAAGCAGGAGAACTCCATCAGCAAGGCTATGACTCATCGGACTGGTAAAATCCATGACAAGCAGCACTAAGTGAAGGTGATGAGAAAGTGAAGAAAGATGACAAGAAGAATGAATTGCAGAAGCTAAGTGAGCTGTTTAAACATGTTCTTGCTGTTCAAAAAATAAGTAAAGGTATAAATCTCAAACAAATGGTATGTACATTCTTTAAACAAAGGCAGGTGGGGTGGGGGGGAGTTGTTTTAACACAGAAGTCCTAGCACTGATATCTTCATAAATGAAATTGCTTATGTATTTTCAGGGCTGCACTGCTTTGGACTGTTAATCAGATGGATATTAAGATTTTTTCAATTAGCAGCATGAGCTGCTGCTGCTGCTGCTAAGTCGAGTCAGTCGTGTTCGACTCTGTGCGACCCCACAGACGGCAGCCCAACAGGCTCCTCTGTCCCTGGGATTCTCCAGGCAAGAACACTGGAGTGGGTTGCCATTTCCTTCTCCAAAGCATGAAAGTGAAAAGTGAAAGTGAAGTTGCTCAGTCGAGTTGGATTCTTAGCGACCCCATGGACCGCAGCCTACCAGGCTCCTCCGTCCATGGGATTCTCCAGGTAAGAGTACTACAGTGGGGTGCCATTGCCTTCTCCAGCAGCATGAGCTACAATACTATTTTAAACTGCTCCTTTGCCAATAAATCTGTAAAGATCAAAAATTTTTTTTAAAAATAGATTTCATTAAAAAAACTGACTTTTTAAAAGACAAAAATAAAAAGTCACAAAAATTTTCTCACTGGGAGAAAATATTTGTAAAACATATCTGACAAAGGACTATCAAGAATATATAAAAAAACTCTTCCAAATTAATAAGATACACCAAAACATGAGCAAAAGACATATGCAGATGGCAAATAAGAACATGCTGAACATGTACTTCTGATAAGATGCTCAACATCAGGGAAATCAAAACCACGAGAAACTCTACCCCAACTAGGGTGTCTATGATCAAAAAACCAGAAAATAACGAGTATTGGTGAGGATTCAGAGAACTTAACTCCTTATACATGGCTTTAGGGATATAAAGTGATACAATCACCTTGGAAAATAGGTGGGAAATTTCTCAAAAAGTTAAAACAGATGACTTAGGTATACCACTCCTAGGTACCAACCTAAGAGAAACGAAAAGCATATGTTCACACAGACTTAACACTTGATTGAGTACAGCAATTTTATGTGTTAACAGCCCCAAACTGGAAAAACAACCAATATCCATCAACAAGGGGATAGATAAACAAATTGTGGTATATCCACACAATGGAAAACCAGTCAGCAACGAAAAGGAACAAACTCCTGTATCACTCAACAATGCTGATGAATGTCAGAATCAATGTGGAATAAAGGCAGGACAGAGGGAGGGTGAGGAAGGGAGGACAGCAGATCAGTGGTTGCCTGGGACTGGGAGGGGACGGTTAAGGAAGAATAGACTACAAGTGAGCACAGGAAACTTTTATTTTAAGGACAAAGGATATGTCCACTATCTTGATTATCATGATGGTTTCACAAATGTATATATATGTATGTCTAAATTCATCCAACTTACACGCTTTGAGTATATGTAGTCTAAAATACAGTTATATCCCAGTAAAACTCTTAAAAAGATTTTTTAAATTAGGGGAATCAACTCTTCAGATTTTTCAGAGCTTAAAAGTTAGAGACTGATTTAATCAAGAAAGCTGGACATCTATCCAATACATACAAAGGCCCTGAATAAGTTGTATTGCACACATTACTCTGATACTGAGAAAAACACGGCAAACTGGCACTGACGTTCCCTACTTTGTTGTTTTTGTTCAATTTCTAAGCCATGTCTTACTCTCTGAGACCCCATGGGTTGCAGCACACCAGGCAGCACCGTCCTTCACTATTTCCCGGAGACTGCACAAACTCATGTCCATTGAGACGATGATGCCATCCAACCATCTCATCCTCTGTCATCCCCTTCTCCTCCTGCCTTCAGTCTTTCCCAGTATCAATTTTTCTCAGTATTGGAAAAAAACTCATTTCCAAAGAGTTGGTTCTTCGCATCAGGTGGCCAAAGTATTGGAGCTTCAGCTTTAGCATACGTCCTTCCAATGAATATTCAGGAATGATTTCTTTTAGGATTGACTGGTCGATCTCTTTACAGTCCAAGGAACTCTTCAAAGAGTCTCNTTTTTCTCAGTATTGGAAAAAAACTCATTTCCAAAGAGTTGGTTCTTCGCATCAGGTGGCCAAAGTATTGGAGCTTCAGCTTTAGCATACGTCCTTCCAATGAATATTCAGGATTGATTTCCTTTAGGATTGACTGGTCGATCTCTTTACAGTCCAAGGAACTCTTCAAAGAGTCTCCTCCAACACCACAATTTGAAAGCATCAACTCTTCGACACTCAGCCTTCTTTATGGTCCAATTCTCACATCCGTACATGACTACTGGAAAAACGACAGCTTTGACTATATGGGCCTTTGTCAGCAAAGTGATGCAGCCATGAAATTCCCTACTTTACAGACAAGAAAACAAAGCTTCAGAGGGTAAGTTAACTTTTTTCATCAAGGTCACACAGCTGATATTAATAAATGGTTGAGTGGCAAATTCAAACCTTTGGTCTGGCTGACTGCAAAGCTCTTTATGGCGCTGTAACACAACTGCTACCTTCGAAGGCACAGACATGACCTCCAGAGGTGTTAGGCCCTCTCCAGAGAGCAGCTTGGCTGTCCCTCTTCCTTGACATGGAGCTCTAGAGCCAAGAAATGTCCTGGGGACTTTATTGATACATCTTGGCAAGACAGATGGCAAACCACTTCTACTCTTTTCAAGGAAAACTGAAAACACTTCTAAATGAGTGCTCAGCTTTTTCCAGGAAATACCCATGCCATCTTAGAAATGGAATTCCAATAGATTTCCTGGGAAAATTCAATCAATTGCCAATGAAAATGTACTCTGGCTGTTTCCACCTTAGTTATACCTCCAGATTGATATTTCCGTCACTCGGAATTTCCAGCCTAATTCCAGGGTTATTCAATTCACATCCCCTCTTGGGCAAGTCGAGCTGCTGCCAGCAGAATGGCATGCTGGCACCAGGCAAGCCTCTCAGGAATGGGGCCCAGTGGAAGAGCGCCTGCCACTTCAGCATCACATTTGGAGGAGTTACAAGTAGATCTTGGAGGACAGCGTCTCTGCTTCTACACTGCTTGCCAGAGGTTTGGGGAAGCTTGTCTCTCTCCCAACATTTGAGGGAAGCGACGGAGGCATAGAAAAGACTGGCAGCTTCTTGATTTCACATCAGGCAGCTAAATCCCTGTGGAATGCCATCAGGAGATCTGGGGAGCCTTGAGCCAGAAGTTACTTAAGGTTGTAGAGAAGAGAAGCAAAAGAGGCTTCCTAAGAGGCATGCCCATTGGCTAACCTAGAAGAAAACTTCTGCTGTAAAACTGTGATGAATTAATGCAGCTACATCGCTTCTGATGGAGCAGGCAGAGGTTTGGCATCTGATTCAAGCACGTTGAAACCCACCTTTGTTGGGTTTCAGGAGCAATTTGGGCCCAAGGTAAAAATCAGTGAGAAATAACACCAGCAAGATACCTAATTCAGAAGAGGCTCCTTTGAGATGGCAGGCAGTGGAGCAGAGAAGTGTTCAGCTTTCATTTTAACAGATTAACTCAAGTTCTTTTCATTTGATGGTTTACTGAAGGATTTTTTTTAAAAGAGTTTGACAGTTTTCAAACAAGGCCAAAAATAAAACAACCCTGAGACAGGTAGGGCAGAGAGGTACCTAGAAAAGGAAGCATCTCTTGGACTCCTTTTGAGAAGCTTCCAGAATGCAAAGATTACAGCCATCAAACAAATTTAGAGGAGTCAGTACTGAAAATTGAGGCCAATGATGAAACATAATTCCTCGGTGGATTCCTCTTGAGTATCTAGATCTGCATGTTCATCCCAACCTGCTCCAGCAACTCGCCTTGAAAAGCTCCTCAAAGCTGTACAATCCAAGATCAATGCCCAACCTACATCAAGTAAGTAATGACTTTATCCAACCTCACCTACTGTGGAGCATGTGTTTTTAAAGCAGAAGAGAGATCAACAGAATGATAGCTAAATAAAGTAATTATGCCAAGGAAGAAAAATGAGAAAGTTAGCATTCCATGAAGGTAACTAGAAACCCATGAGGCACCAGCTAGTCCCCTGACTGAGAAGCTCTACAAAGGAGATCCCCTTTAGAATCTGTATTCAGGGGGCTGACTGGCTAGCTTAACAATACTGGCTGAAACCTATATACATTGCTTTAAACTTTTAGGTGTAAACTTTTTAGTTTCTACTTATTCTTTTATACTTCAGTATACACAGTAATGTAATAAATATACAGTACATACAGTATCCATATATACAGTGTAACAGTATATAACAGTATACACAAGCTAGGGCAATGTATATACAACACAGGGCAAAATCACCTACAATGAATAACATTAAATGTAGAAAATCAGGACCAAGAAGAAAAATATAAATATCAATCATGCAGGTTAACAATCTTTCATGAATGAACTTAAAATTTGCCTCTGGATTTTCCTGGCAGTCAAAGGAGAAAAGGAAACACCAACAATAGTATACTTGTCAGTATTGGAAAGGAATAAGTATATCAGTTCCTCAGGAAAAACAAATCTTTTCTCAGCACTGAGTTCTAAAATAATTTTTTTTTTTTTTTGGCCTCGCCATGTAGCATGTGGGATCTTACTTCCAAGATCAGGAATCAAACCTGTGCCCGCCATACTGGAAGCTTGGAGTCTTAACCACTAGACCACCAAAGGGAGTCCCTAAAATAATTTTTTAACATTGACTCTGTGCAAAGGATACTATGTGGGGAAAAAAAAAAGCAATAATCTTGGGGAAAAAAAAAAAAGCAATAATCTTGGAAAGGCCTTTATAACACATGGCATTATACCACATACTATTAAAAGATATCCAAGAAATATTATCCTGAAGTTATCTGTGTGGTGAGACAAAATACATTATATATCACAGTCTAAGAATGTTCTTCCAAAAACACAGACGTAGGAATATTCTATATATTGATAGATATATAATGCTTTAAGAAACTCTTTAAAACTAAGTTGAAATAATGCTAAATTAGGAGACTGTAATTCTTATTTCAAAAGCCTCCACAAAGGGTTTCCTTAAGTAGAGAGATCGCCGATGTCTAACATATCAGCCCAACGCTCAGTTTGCAACACAGACTAAGGGTCAGAGAAAACCAAAGGCAAGAGCTACTTGCAGTTGATGATGAAAGGCTGCAGTATCCTAAAATCCTGACGAATCTTAGATCAGTGGGAACATGACATATGCTATAAAACTCTTATTTTAAGATGACCAAATGATATATTAAAATACATATGCTCTTAAATATATACATGCATAAACATAATGTGTGGATATGAAAGGGAAATGGTCTAAACTGTAAACTTTGATTTATGTACATTTTTGGGATATTTCCAAAACAAAAAGTTCAACAGCATGCTATAGGGCAAAGTGACTTAAAAACTATATTTATATTTGAACATTGGTGCTGAGAACAAAGCTCAGTAATTCTGGGATTAGCACCCCTTGCCAAACAGGCAGTCTTTAAGCACCAGCTCAACTTCATCTTCTTGGTGAGATTTCCTCCACTTGGAGGACAGAACTGACCTGCTTCTGCTTGGTTCAAAAGACCTAACAGATTTATTTTTAGAGCACTGCCTTGCTCCTTAGAGTGGGCCCAAAAGACAAGTGAAAACAGCCAAGAGGAAATAAAAGAGCAAATCTGCCGCCTCTGTGGCCCTGAATGGCCATTCTTCCACCCTCCCTCTCCGAAGCCCACCTCTTTCCTCTCCATTGTCTAAGTCTTGCCTTCAAGACCCAACATACATTAAACCTGTGCTGTGCTCCCTGACAGGCCTCCTGTGTCTGGGCTCAAAGCAGTTCCATCCATAACAAGCCCCTAGCAGGTGGCTCAAAGCCACTCCAGCACAGGATTTATCAAGCTTCCCCACTAGGCCGGAAATCCCATGAGGGAAGGGTCTACAGGCAGACTCCCGTAAATCCCAAGCACTTGCCACAGTGCCTGGTCAATGGAGATGATCTGTTCTGAGTAGTACCTCACTAAGCGGTGGACTAATCCATTTCCTTAAGCAGAGTCAGCCTTTACTAAGCAACCACTACATGGGACAGCCCTAAGCTAGGCACTGAACTTTCAAAGATGAATCAGACATGAAGCTGGACCCTCAAGGAGTTGAAATCTAATAGGATCCCCCATGCATAGTTAACTATGAGCCAAAGAAGAAAGTGCAAACTACCTTAAGAGATATAGATAATGTGTGAAATGAATGAAGAAAGCCACCACTACAAAGTTCGGACAGAAAAAGCCTGCAAACAACCTAAGTGTCCATGACTGTTTAAATAAATTATGGGACATATGTATAATAAGACACAGTCATTTAAAAGGGTGAGATAACTGTAAAAATACGATATACAAAAATGATATAACAGAGCTACTATTTACTGAACCTCTACCATTTGCTGGGAAGGGGGGCAGGCAGAAGGAAGCAGAGGTGTAGAAAAAGGCTTTCCTGGCTCCAGTCCCTTTTGCAGGACAATATCCTTGTCCTCAAGTTCCTTGCAATAAAAAAAAAAAAAGTTCCTTGCAATACATTTCCTCTCTTGCTTAAGCTACTTCAAGTTGATTCTTGTCATTTTCAAACACTCCTAACATACAAGGTAAAAAAGACTAGACAGTGGGGTTGGCATTTGTTAAAGCTCATCAAACCGAGCGCTTAAAATCTGTGCTTTACTGTTTTACATAAATTACATCTCAACTTAGAAACAGTGAGGCCAAGACAGCATGAATAAACGGAGGACACTGGTACCAGTAAGACAACAACTGCACTGGAGGAGCACTTCCGGGGCAGGGGTTGATCTGGTGCACTGCCCAGATCCTCCCCCAGCATGAACGCGCTCGCTCTCCCAGCTGGCAGGAGTACTGGCAGCCGCAGATCTCAGCTGATCCCTCTCCCAGACCTGCTCTCAGCTGAAGAAAAGCGTTTCTCCAACGTCACTCCCCCTTCCCAGCCATAATTCACATTCATCGACCGGTGGACAGAAGGAGGGTGTGTAACGATTCAGCCCCACTGGCCTAATCTGGGACTACTCTGAAGGGTTAGCCCCTTTAAGCAGCTCTAGAGCTCCGTACAGGACTGGCTAAGGCCTCTGTTATGTTTGCAGTGAAGTTCAACTTCTCTCTGTTCCCCATCCTGCTTCCATCATGCCCCCTTGGGTAGTGGTCATGAGAGCATTCCCCAAATAACTTCCTGGGGATGCAAACCTCCGTCTTAGGAGTATGCTTCCTGGGAAATCTGACTTGCAACGTGTGAGAAACAGGATGAAATCAATTTTTAGCAAGCTTGAGATTCCAGGTAAAAACATCCAACAAGGAGTTAGAAATGTGGGCTAGAGCTCAGGAAAGTTTTGGGCAGGAAAGAGATTTGGAAGCGACACAGAAAGGTGACAATTAAAACCATGGGATTTTACAATACACCAATGGGGAAAGGCTGAAGAGAGGAAGGCCAAGCTAATAAAAAGGGCTGATATTTCATGTGTGGATAAGAAAGGGAAGACCCAAGACACAGGCAGAGAGAAGGGAGAACAGAGAATACAGTCATTATCACCAAAAGCACTTCAGGAAAGTCTCCTGTCAACAAAGGCAAATACTACCAGAAGAGCTGAGAAGAACGAGACACGACGCAACAAATGCTTAACAAACCCTGGTTAATCAAGCTGAGTGGGACACGTGGCCTGCAGGGCACTCAACTTTTGCTGGGTTGTTTTTGGCAGCTTCTGTCCTACAGCGACAGGCACAGACTCTATCTGAGTGCCCTGAGGCAGATCCACCGTTGGACTGGTAAGCAAAGAAAAGCTGAAACAGTCCAGTACATGAACGTAAGTGAGCCAAGACAGAGTTCAGCTGCTTAAGCAATTTGGAAGAAACCTTCTTCTGAAAGGTTTCTTTCAAGAGTATTCCCAGGGATCCTCTGAATTAACAGCTGGGATCCTTGAGAAGGCTCACTGTCCATATGGACCAAATTCAAACCTCAGTCAAATCCACAGATATTTAAATAGACTGATTCTAGCACACTTTTTTTGAGGGGTGGGGACAGAAGGCCACAGGTATAAGGAGAGAGGAGGGAGGTAATCACTTACAGACATTAGTGACATCATCCTTGCTTTGAATGCAAATAAACAAGCTCTTCTTAGCCATGGCACCCTAAAGTAAATGACATCCCACACAAACAGGTGTTACGTGACCTCCAGTCCTAGACCAGAGTAAACAATTTCATTTCTGCTCCTGTGCCCGACATAACTAGGCGTAATATTCAATGGCTCACTGGCCTCCCCTGTTTTCCTTTGGGTGTGGCTGAGGGATTCTCACACCTATGCCCCTTGCCCCGAGTCCTGCAATCCAAGGCCAAGGCATCACACATGCCCAAGAGCCACTGTGGCTCTATTTCCTGCAGAGATTTCAAACCTGTCAGGAATTCCGAAAGTCAGCACCAATTTCAAATCTGATCAGCATCTCTGAAAGTCACAGTTACTATACAGCTGAATAAAATATTTTTTCATAAATTTAACGCCAGTGTGTCTGTGTTTGGAAACTTTGAAAATACATGTTGTATGGTTTACTGCACTGGAAAAGGTGCCAACAGAGTTTCAAAGGAAGGGAAGTGTATAACTGTTTCCTTTCAAATGCATTTTCCAATGGGATCCATTCAGGGAAAAGGCTGGAACTAACTAAAACATTATTAAAAACTGTTATGGAAAGAGACAGGGAGATGGAAAAAGATAGACCCAAAAAAGCGAAATACATAACCAAGAGTGAGACAGACATATGAGGAAAAAGAAAGGGGATCTGGGCAGAGAGACAGGTTGGACGGGGAAGTAGGGTGAGATGGAGTTTTGTCTGGCAGTTGCTGTTCGTGGTCACATACTACTGCAAATCAATCGATCCGGGCTGCAGTGCTGCTGGCCCAGTGGCACAAGACAAACCACAGAGTTGGCTTCAAGTTCGGCGCTTGCGAACTGCTGACCTTCAGTTTTCAAACCAAAAATATTCTTTGGGAAACGGTAATACCAGGTTCAGCCCAACCAGCCAAGCAAAAACAAGGACTACTAACCTGAAGTAACACCCTATTCAGTTACATCAGGCACCAAGCCTTCATAGGCACCAACTGGGAAAATCGGTAAACCTGAAACCACACCCCACCAAAAGCTAACTCCAGATTCTGACTCAACCAAATAGGCAATGATAACCAGAAATGCTAAAGCAAGTGACATGGTATTTCAAAGTTGGCTTGACCAGGACCTACTCAAGCAGGAAGGCCAGTCCTTGCTCACAGAGCCAGAGACATGGTGATTCCTTCTGAGGTCACATGTGCATGACTCCAGTGGAATCCGCATGCAATGCTTAGGGCAGGGTTTGGCACTGACTTACAAGCCATTACATTTCTAGACAAAGGATTAACAGTTTGTAGTGAGTTGCTTTTTTGGTTTGGAGTGGGTTTTTCCCCCTTCCCCCTGTCTTTTTTAAAATTCATCCAAGTTAGGGTGATGCTAAAATCTATTTCCTAAACTGGGATACTTGTGAGGGCAAAAGGGCGTGCTATTAGTAACTCATAAACAGGGGCAGGCAATCACTGGGCAAACCAGGACTTACCGTCACCCTAGCCTAAGCCATAGTAGTTGTTCTTCTCTCTGGGTCAGTATTATACAATTCCAGCTCAGAAGAATCTTATTTAAAAAGCCAGGACTGCTCCTGATTAGTGCCAAAGCACTTTTTGAGCTCCTCCAATGGAGAGGTAAACAAATCAATTAAGTTAACTGCAAAAACTAACAAGAAAGATTGGGCTTGACAATCAGGATTCTGGAGAAGCTAAAAATTCCAGGCAGCAGCTTCAGGGGAAAAGGGAATGTGCCACAGATGGACTGTGGAGGCTGATCCGCCCAGCCTCTCAGTGCTGGGCCCCGGTGCCTCAGCCAGCTTCAAACGGCGAGTGGAGGGCGGGCAGACCTTGGTGCAAGTCTGCTGAGTTCCAGGCCATCATTCTTGAGGGTGTAATAACCATGGGCTGTAGCACACATGTTGAGGGATGAGGGAAAAAAATAAACAGAGAGACAAAAGAATGAGGATGCACTGCCAATTTCAATTGTGCAGCTTTTATTTTTAAATGCTTATCAAGCTGAGAGAGAGCAGAGTTCTTGGAAAACAAGGTTTCCTTTTTTCCAATGCCAGCGTAAAACACCCTCAAGGACGGGCACTGCACAGACCGTAACAACAAGGAACGTGGCCCTGCACCCTCCCAGCAGCACAGCCTGCCACGGGTCCCACGCTGCTCTGATTTCGGCTCAACTGAGAACTCGAAATAACAGGCCCACTGCCTCTGGTAAAAACTGCTCTTTTTAAATTTTTTATTAATCTCCAAACTGGCTGTGTTAGAATTACAGCCCATTACCTACTAACTCTCTTCACTAATAAAATAAATTTGTAAAAGGCCTAATTACTACTTTTACTGAAGTACACTGCCTGGGGATCAAGTACAGGAAGCCAAGGACTCAACCAGTTGTCAGCGAGACGGGGATGGGGAGGGGGCCCGGGGGAGGATATGGAGTCACCAGAGGGAGGGGATAGGAGGGCCGCAGAAGAGGCTGAGCCCGTGCCCAAAAAGAAACAAAAGGCCACTAACCCTGCTGTTGTTCTGAACAGCCTCGAGAGGATCCATGCCATCATGGCATTTTGGGAGGCCTGTCACGGGTTATACAGGCCTGTGCTGCCCACGCCCCAGCTCAGCAGAAAAAGCGAGCTGCAGTCCAAGACAGATGGATCCTGGCCGGACTCTCAGCAGAGAGCCTGGAGAGTCTGACCAGTAAGGAAATAAACAACCATCCTTCCCACCTATCCCTCTCTCTCTCCTTGCCTCCCCACCCCCCAATCTAGGCCCCCAAAGAAGAAAAAGACACAAAACAACAACAAACGCGGGCAATTGCACAAGAGCTGTACCGTGAAGGCGAGGCCGACTGCATCAACTTCTGGGCTGTGCCCTGCACCCCATCCCAGAACACTGATTACAGAGCTGGAAGCGTTCCTCACCCGCTGAGCCAGCCGGCCCCTCATCCAGGGCTGGTGTGGAGCAGTCTGACTAGAAACGAGCAGTCAACTCTGACATGCTCATTTGTAACAGAAGGTGTGTATGAGACAAACTAGTCCAAGCTGAGAGAGAAAGGAAGAACAAGACGTGACTGTCATTCTTAATTGGCCACGAAGAGCCCTCGAAGGCAAATCCTGTGCCTCTGAGACTCTGATAAACAGTATTTCTCCTCCAGAGAAAACAAAACAAAACAAAATGAAATAATCAAGTGCTGCCAAAGAACCTCGTTTTTAAGGAATCCTGATAAGAAAACCTGCCATGGCAGGTGAGTGAAGCCTGTGGCGGATACGCCTTTTGGGGACGACCAGACTGAAACCTGGGAGCTCACTGAGGCGGGGTCTGCACTAACTCTTAGCACATCACATGCCTGACCCTGAAGGAAGGACTGAGGAATGATCTCAATGGGAAAAACCCGAGCAAGGGCTGTGACACCAAAGCCACAGCTCTGGGGGCCCCCGGAGCCTCTCAAACTAAGCTGCCAGCTAGGGAGCTAACACTAGCTTTGGATATAATGCAGCTCTGGTAGAGTAATTAATTTTTTTCTTAACTGGGATTACATTAATTTTCAAGGACTAATGGAGTCCAGCTGTAATGGGAAGAGCGGCTGTCGATGCACAAAGGAACTTGTGCGTACAACATTATAAACACACACATACACACACGCACGCGCGCGCGCGCACACACACACAGACCTATAAAAAGGATCCACTATAACAGGATATTTTTAGTTTCTACAATGCTGCACTAAAAATACAGCCCCGGCTGATACATCATGGCAGAACTATTCTCTCTCTGTCCCTTCAGGAACAGTTTAAAACATTTATTTTTGTTTCCTTTTTGCAATGGTCAGAGCAGAGAGAGAAAATAGCAACTCATTGATAAGAGGAAACGAGAGAGACATGAAAAATTGAAAGCTACCTAAAAACTCAGGGAGAGGTTTATTTTATTAGTTCTTAATAAATATCTTGCAGATTTCCTCAGGAAATACACCAGATCACATGTAAAATAGTTTGATACTGATGTCAACTGCATCAACATATGAAGTCTATTAGGGTGAAGCCACAGCAGGGTGATCAGCGTGCTGAAAAACTCCACAGTACTTGGAGGGAGGAGGGGGGGGGGTCTCACGGCCTTCCAAATTCTTCGAGAGGTAAAAAAGTCAGCCAAGACGCAGAGAGAGAGAAAGAGAGAGAGAAAAAAAAAGATCCCACATCCTGCTTTCAGCTGCCAGCAATGTGAAGTGCCCAGAGATTAATTCTACGTCTGGCCTGGAAATGTGACTTTAAAGCATGAGGGAGGGGAGCTGGGGCGGGGGGAATGAGGAGGAAAGAGGAAAGAGAAGGGCAGGCTAACTGAGGCTGGCAGCGGGCCACCAACCCCCTCCCAAAGCCATGTTTCAATGTAGACAGAAGTAAACCCCAACAGACAGCAGCGCCTCAGCCTGCCAGGGCCTTACACCAGCTGCAGCGCATCTCACTCTCCGCTCGGCCCAAGTGCAGATGTTCCCCACAGCATCACTTCCGCTCAACTTTCTTTTAAAGAAATAGCACACATATGTGGAGGCATTTCCACCACCTCCCAACAGGACACTCCTTGCCTTTAAGGGCTTCGGAGCAAGGGCGAAACTGACAGCAGGTACCATGATGGCTGACTGAACTGCTCCGCCTCCTGTGGGAAGGAGCACCAGCCATGGGCTACAGAGCATTAATTAATTAAGGGGACTGTCTTTACAAATGTGGCTTCCTACTGTCTTCAGTGCGAGAGGGCCCCATAGTTTGGGGTAAAGAAAAAAACGGGGGAGAAATATGTTGAAGATTGTATTCCTGGTTTCTCAAAGTAGTCCACTGTAGCATTACCATCTCAAAGTGAAGGTACTGATGGCTTGTCACCATGGAGGCTGCATAAACCCACTGTAACAGAATGTCTTAAAAACAAAGTAACATCTTTGGGAATCCCCTGGCAGTCCAGTGGTCAGGACTCCAGGATTCTACTACAGGGAGCCCAGGTTCAATCCTTGGTCTGGGAACTAAGATCCCACAAGCTGCACAGCGTGGCCTCGGGTCTGGGGGAGGGCAGTGGGAAGTACATATATATCTGTATAAGTTTTTTAACACGCATGTTTACTTGGCTCAAGAAAGATATCAATTAAAAAAAAAAATTTAAGTTTGCTAATTTCTTACATGCCTAAACTCATTTTATATAATCCCAAACCCTGGTAAGTTAATCAGTTGATAATTAATGATTATTACCTAATTCTGAAGTTAGCTTTGACATTGCTAGGGATTTCATAAAATATACAGTCTTCTCTTGTTCTCATGGAGTAAATACTCTAGTAGAGGGATCTACGTATTTCATGAAGCTAAAACAACTGCATTTTTTAGAACAGCTGAATATCCTCTAGTTGGTCTGTTAGGTTATTGATTCTTCTGGAATGAAAGAAGAGAGAAGAATCAGCAATGTCGAAAGAACACAAAATACTTTTGTTTTTGAGAAAACAAACCCCTCAAAATCAAAGTTGCTTTGTTTGAACCTCAAGTTAAAGAGAGGAAATAGGATCTTCCTGTAAGGGAAGGAGAGAGATACTGGCAATCAGTGGCAAACAATTATGGTGAGAAGGTTTAAATCAGTAAATATTTAATAAATGTCTTCTATGCTCAAGGTACCAGATATAAAAACAGATTTAGAAGCTGTTAACTAATTTGAATGATACAGCATATAACACAATCAGAGCTAGAACCTAATTTTACCTAATTTCAATTTTTTTGTCATTACAATTTCTAAAAATAAGTTTAATACAAGAATACTGCAATCACTATAGAAAACTATAAGAACCCAAAGAAAACAAAGAAAATTAAAGACACCTTTAATCTATCCCAGGGAATCATGATTAAGTTTTGATGTATTAAGTTTTTCAGTTTTTTTCTGCTGAAATGTATATATAACATGTATTATTTTACAAAAATGTGATCAACTGCAAAGTTCATAACCACACAGCCTTCAGAGGAAGGAGAGATCACATTTTTGGCAGCTGACCCTACCCCTAGGAGTCACTCACCCAGGAAACAGAAATGTGATGATCTGACTCCCTTGACTTGGCAGCACACACATCTGTTCCAGCCCTGTAACTCTCCCTGAGTTCCTTAAAGCAAAGAAACTTCAAAGGTATTTCATTCTCCTCTATCTTCCTTCTGCACATCCTTGAGCCCAAGCCAGTCAGGTACACTGATTCCAGAGAGATGCTGCCCTGGTACACCTTCCATGTGAGTGCATGCTAAGTTGCTTCAGTCGTGTCCGACTCTGTGGGACCCTACAGACTGCAGTCTGCCAGGCTCCTCTGTCCATAGGGTTTCCCAGACAAGAATACTGGAGTAAACTGCCATGCCCTCCTCCATGGGAATCTTCCCTACCCAAGGATCGAACCTGCGTCTCTTACATCTCCTGCCTTGGCAGGTGGGTTCTTTACCACTAGCACCACCTGGGACGCCCACATGCTTCCAAAGCCAAGACTAACCAATGGAAAGGACTATCAGAGATTATAGGAGACATCTGTATCCAAATGTCTCTGGCTGCGTCTAGTCCCATGTACTGGTGGCTTCTGCGCCCCCACTGGCACAGCCTTGCTGCTGCTGCTAAGTCGCTTCAGTCATGTCCAACTCTGTGCGACCCCCACAGACGGCAGCCCACCAGGCTCCTCTGTCCCTGGGATTCTCCAGGCAATAATACTGGAGTGGGTTGCCATTTCCTTAATTCCTTGCAATTCTGCTCCATAGACTGTTTACTCCTGGAGCTTCTGCTACCAAATGAAGATGGTACTTCCTTATTAGCACTCTGTTACACACTGACAATTTATTCCTTAGTGAAAAGCAGGACAGCCGCAAAAGGCAACAGTACTCTTTCCTCCCTGAAATGGCAAGACCACACAACCATTCATTTGCCTACATGCCCAAGTTAACTTTCGAGGCCTGAGCTCTTCCCAGCTGGCAAGCAGTCACCTGAGGTGAGGTGACGTGAGGTGAGGTGAGGTGAGGTGAGGTGAGGGGAAAGGTCTGACTCCTGGCAGTACAGCCCCTGGTGACTCCACCTCTGCCTCACTCCGCGAAATGTATAAAAATGGGCTGCTATGCTGGTCCGGAACTTTTACATCTGATGCAGAAGGTCTACTGTCATAACTCTCGGGTGTGATTTCATTAAGCGCATAGGGCTCCTCACATCTCTTACCAACTGAATGAAATTACAAATGGGGCTAAAATTCTCTCCAGCTGATGGAAATGAAAATACATTTGCAGAGCTGCCTAAAAACGTCTCCTTTTTAAGCTTTAAGAGCGATGAAGTAAATCATAAAGGATGACATTTTTAACTATAAAAATTTTTTACAACTTTTGTACATTAAAAAAAACAAATGTAAGAATCAAATACAAGTAAGAAAATCACCAATGAACACAGAAAGGACTTGTTACATTAACTATCTATAAAGCTCAAATAAACTGGTAGGAAAAATATTAGGGAGGAATGAAAAAATTTGCAGAGAACAGGACCACACAGAACTCTATACATGGTTAATAAAACACAGGAAAAAATGTCCACTCTCACCAATAATCAAAGAAATGCAATTGAAAACAGGATAAGCTGGAAGACGGTCTGGCAGTTTCCTACAAAACTAAACACAGTCTTACCATATGACCCAGCAATCACACTCCTTGGTATTTACTCAAATGAGCTGAAAACTTAAGTCCCCACAAAAACCTGTACTCAGATGTTTATAGCAGCCTTACACATAATTGCCAAAATTTAGAAGCAACCAAGATATCCTTCAGTAGGTTAATGGATAAATCAACTGTGGTCTACTCAAATAATGGAATACTATTCAGTGCTTTAAAAAAGGGGAAAAAAAAAAAAAGAGCTGTCAAGCCATGACTAAGTGAAAGAAGCCAATCTGAAACAGCTACCTCCTGTATGACTCTAATTCTATGACATTCTGGAAAAGCGAAACTGTGGACACAGAAAAATATCAGTGGTTGCCAGGGGTAGGAGAATGGAGGGTGGGAAGGATGGAGAGGCAGAGCACAAACGTCCAGGGCAATAGGATACCGTAACGGTGATACACACCACTCTACACTAGTCTCAACCCACAGAACACACCGAGAGAGAACTCTACAGTGAACGACGGACGTTAGGTGATGATGGTGATCAGGTTCATCAACTGTAACAAACGAGCCACTCATTCTGGACGTTGATAGCAAGGGAAGCTGTACGTGTTTAGGGTAGGAGATAGTACGGCACTCTCTGTATTTCCACTCCATTTTTGCTATGAATCGAAAACTTCTCTAAGAAATAAAATCTATTGAAAAAAACAAAGATAGGTTTTCTTTTATCATTTATTCAAGAACTTTATGAATGCCGACATTGTGCTAAGGACTATAAAACATTAACAATACTCAGTGCTAGAGAGAGGTGGTCACTGGGCGTTCTCAAACACTGCTGCTATGACTGTAAACTGGCACAGCTTCTTAAGAAAGTAATCCAACACACCATGTATCAAAAGCGTTAAAAGGCTTCAAACCTAAAAGTTAGTTTCTAAAAATACAGTCCAATGAAATAATAGGAAAAGCATGTTGCCTATTTATTAAAAGATGTTAATTAAAGCATTATTTATAATCTGAGAAAAGTGGGGGAAATGTGTGAAAACAGGGTAATGATTACATTAATGTTAACACATTTACATGAGAATATTATTCAGCCATTAAATATATTTACAAAGAATTTCATAACTGAATACTTATAAAAAAAGTGAAAACAGAATCGAACACTTTATACTCAGTATACTTTCAACTGTAAAACTTCAATATTCACACATACAAATAGGAAGGAATGTCACTGCTGGGAAGCTGGTTTATAGGTGGTTTCCACCTTTTTTCTTTTTTTTTTCAGTGCTCAACAAAACCCAAAAGGTGAAAACTTATTTAAAAAAATTATTTAGCTTACACAAAACAGGACACAGTTGCTCCAGTAAGGTGAGAGTAAAAAAATATGGTAAATAAGTAGACAAGAAAAAATAAAAGAATATTTATGGGTAGGAAGAAAGGACAGAGAATTTATGATGAAAGATTTAGGAGACGAAAGTGGACAGAGCTGTGAAGACACTGAGTCTAGTATTAACAGTAAACACCAAGACACATTTAATGTATTTTAATTTAATGTCAGGATATAAAATAGGCACTTGGAAATGACATATTCAGAAGTGGCACCTTAACAAAAAACAAGAAAAAACATGATTATAAGCAATGGCCCAAATAGCAGATGCCCCGTGGCCTTGCCACTCAACTTTCAGTATCTAGACTGACTTGCTGACCAACTTTATTCCTGATGTCAACTCAACTCAAAACTTACTTGGGCTTCCCTGGGGACTCAGATGGTAAAGAGTCCACCTACAATGCGAGACCTGGGTTTGATTCCTGGCTTGGGAAGATCCCCAGGAGGTGGGAATGGCAACCCACTCCAGTATTCTTGCCTGGAGAATCCCCATGGACAGAGAAGCCTGGCAGGCTACAGTCCACGGGATTGCAAAGAGTNAAAGAGTCCACCTACAATGCGAGACCTGGGTTTGATTCCTGGCTTGGGAAGATCCCCAGGAGGTGGGAATGGCAACCCACTCCAGTATTCTTGCCTGGAGAATCCCCATGGACAGAGAAGCCTGGCAGGCTACAGTCCACGGGATTGCAAAGAGTCAGACATGACTGAGCAACAAAGCACAGCACGGCACAAAACCTGCTTATTGGGAACTTACAGCACACGAGGCACCACCCTGGATACTCACAATAAATACACCAGTGGGTAAAACACATCAGGGATCCCTGACTGCAGGGAACCTACAGTCTCGCAGAGGAGTCGTGTTGCTAAGTCACTTCAGTTGTGTCTGACTCTGTGTGACCTCACAGACGGCAGCCCACCAGGCTCCCCCATCCTTGGGATTCTCCAGGCAAGAACACTGGAGTGGGTTGCCATTTCCTTCTCCAATGCATGAAAGGGAAAAGTGAAAGGGAAGTCGCTCAGTCATGTCCGACTCTTAGTGACCCGAAAGGCTGCAGCCTACCAGGCTCCTCCGTCTATGGGATTTTCCAGGCAAGAGTACTGGAGTGGGGTGCCATTGCCTTCTCCAGAGGAGTCATGAGGGAAAATAAATAAAGATACACACAAGTTGGAGAAGGCAATGGCAACCCACTCCAATATTCTTGCCTGGAGAATCCCATGGACAGAGGAGGTTGGCGGGCTACAGTCCATGGGTCTCAAGAGTCAGACACAACTTAGCGACTAAACCACCACCCAGGTGGGTTAGCTGAGAATCAGAGCCACCTGGAAGTTAAGTGGGAGGTTGGACAGGGGTGCAGAGTTCTGTCTGGGGGAGAAAGTAGCCTTGGACTAACTGGGGCAGGGAGCTGCCAGAGACCCTGCTCAAGAAGTCATTCCCAACAAGAGAAAGGTCAAGTTCAGATGAAGGCTTAGAAAAACAAGTAGCTTGACCAAAGGCAGCAGAACAAGCCACCCCAACTGGTTCACGAATGTACTTTAATTAAATGAATCCGGATGGGAACAAAAACAGATTGAGGAACCAGAGTGACTGGAGGAGTGGAGAAGGCTCAGCAGGGTCTGGCTGACCTCACCTGAAGCCTAGGTAAGGAATCAGGGACCAGGCAGAGAAGGGCTGTAAAGGCAACTGGGAAGTAGTTCGGGGAGATTTTGGAAGGCAATCTGACTTCTCTTCGGAGGAAGTTTGAGCTGGTTGGGTTAGCAGCCAAGAGAAATGGGATAGCATATGGAGTTGGGCCTCCGTACCCTTGGTGTTGGCCCAGCAAATATTTCTTAGTTGCCACCGGCCTGAAGAATCCATGTTGTAAACTCTTTCATTTCTTTGATTGTGTACTTTATATTCTTTTTTCTGTTTCTTAATAAATTCTTTTGAAAAAATGTGGAAAAAATGAAAAAAAAAAAGATATACGCAAGTTATCTAGTGCTTAGAGAACAAGTGTTATGAAAAAGAAAAGCAGAGCAGGATAGGGGCAATAGGAGAACAAGGTGGGAGTGCAGCAGTCTCAACAGAATGGTCCGAGTAAGTCACGTGGAGCTAAGGTTTGAACAGACTCATGGGAGATGAGATATAGGCTATGCAGATGGCTGGAGAAAGGGCACTTCCATGTAGAGGAAACTGCTAATGCAAAGGCCCAGAGGTGGGAGAAGCCCCTGGCTCATCAGAGGACCTGCAAGAAGGCCAGAGTAGCTAAAACAAAGTAGGCAAGTCAGGGTGTGGTCTGAATGAGACCAGAGACAGCAAGGAGAGGAGTGAGGAGGGAGAGTCCACACCAGAAGGCCTTGTGAAGACCTTCACGGCTTTTGCTCTGAGAGAAGTGGGAAGCCAGCAGAGGCTTGTGGAGAGCAGCCTGGGTGTGTGTGAGTGCGTGTTAGGAGTTTCAAGTCTTTCTGGGGAGCAGACTACTTGTGTGTGTTTATCTGTGTGTAAAAAGGGGAAATGGGAACAAGAGAGACCACAGTTAGGAGTTTCAAGTCTTTCTGGATCATCTTTCTTTTCGTGTTTAAAAACAAGTTTGATTCACAAAGGGTATCCAGGGCATGTTTGCAAGAGGATTTTTGCTTTCAGTGTGGAATCTTAAAGAATGTGTCAATAGCCTACAACTGTGTCCTTAGCAGGCATCTCGAAATAATGATTACCAAACATTTCTCTCTGTTCACTGCCCTGACATGAGTTCTGGGCATCACCCTCTCTCAGGGGAGAGGTAGAAAGAGGTTATGCAGAACAAGCAGTGATAACGGATGACGTCACAGGTGTGCCTCAGAGAAGCCCCTAGTGAGCTGGGCTCATAACCACTCCACAGTGATTTACTCTGTCCTGCCAACGCCAGCTGGAGGAGGGATGAAGAAAGCTGACACAGCCTTAAGCCCTGGGCAGGCATTATAAGATCTTTCTCCCTCCAGGCCTGCCAGCCCCTCCCCTCTTCCAACCGCTGATCCTTGCTTCAGAAGCCAACGTGTGAACAGCACGTGTCTGGATTTCAGAAACCTGCCCAGCAGTTGGAAACTCCCTGCAGCGTGTCAATCGCTGCATCTGTTGTTGGCACTTGGGGCAAGGGATCACATGGGCAGTTTCTGAACTAAGCTTCGAGATGGGAGTCTGATATCTGAAGAGGGGACTCGAGAAGCCAGAAAACTCCAATTACAGTAAATAAANTGCCCAGCAGTTGGAAACTCCCTGCAGCGTGTCAATCGCTGCATCTGTTGTTGGCACTTGGGGCAAGGGATCACATGGGCAGTTTCTGAACTAAGCTTCGAGATGGGAGTCTGATATCTGAAGAGGGGACTCGAGAAGCCAGAAAACTCCAATTACAGTAAATAAATTCCTAACCATATGACAATCTGCCTTCTAAAAAGGAATCTGGGACATACAAGCCAACCAAACAGCTCTAAGGACGGCAGTAGTCAAGAACAAAAGCACAGAGCACCCTGACTAATGGAAAAGATTTTATGGGCCAACAGAGTTTACCAGCTCTGAAGTGTGATGTGGCTGAAACTAGAGAGCACTCTTGTCCAGATCCCTAGCTTACGCCCTTTAGGCAATAAATGGCTTCTATCATTTCAGCAACAGGCCTCTCTCCCTGCCTTCCATTACCTTTCTTCCCCACCTGTCAATTAGTCCTCTGAGTAGTATATACCTTGACCATCTCTTGGAAAAATCAAAAAATCTGAGCCCATAAACCATCTGCCATAAAACTAGGCTGCAGGAGCTGGAAAAGGAGCTGCTCTTTGGAAGCCCAGCCTACCATGCTCTCGCCACCTGACATACAGGTGCCCCTGTCACAATGCTCACAGGCAGAGGTTAGGAAAAAATGCTCAAGTCTGATGTTTCAAAGAAAAAAGGAATAATAGCATTTCCTCTAGTAACACGGCAGGCAGACTAGGAACCTAGGTCTACTCTCCCAATGAAACAACTAATTATCCTGGAAAGAGCATTTTTAAAATCCTTCTAGAAAGCAGCATTGAGTTAAAAAAAATTAAAAAGGAATCCTCTGGCCAGGGACTGAATAAAGACAGAAAACTAGAGCTGTTAAGCATGGGATAGGGCTAGGCTTTACCCTAAGAACCTCTGCTAACTGCTGAACTTGAGCTCTGGGTTTCTGAGGCTTCATGGGTACAGCCGACATAAGAGGATGCCCAAGATCCCTGTCATAAAGCTGAGGTCCCACAGAGCTACAGCCAAGTACAAAGGTGAATCAGAAGCCGTCCTCAGCCTCGTGATAAGACAACTAGCTAAAAAACTGACTATATCAAACCCTGAGGCTGACTAGAAGAGAAAAAAAATAGTGCGCTGAAAGTGCAGACTGTACACTAGCCCTCACAGGGGTGTGCAGCCTGAATTTGCACTACCTGAATGTGAAAACCCGGAAGCAGGCATTTTACTTAGAATGATTATTTTAGACTCTTCACAACAGACTGTGGACAAAAGCAAACTCAAACCCTTTCCCCATTTTCATCCCAGGTCTCCAAGAATTCCCACTAATGAATTCCCGCAGAAAATTAGCAGCTTACAGGGAAAAAAAATTTTTTTTTTAAATTACACGGGAAACAAGGCACACGTGCAACAACCAGCAAAAACAAGAGACTAGCAGAACCTCACCTGAAAGGACCCCTTGATCAGAGTCCCTAAAATAACCACGTTTAATATATTAAAAAATAAGTAGAAGACAAGCTCACAAATGTGTTCAGGAAATAAGAAACTAACAGGAAAAGACCAGATTTAGGCGGGAAAAAAATCTGGAAATAAAAATATATAATTGAAATAAAATCTCAGCAGAGCATGTTTAGCAGATTAGATATAGCTAAGAAAAGGTTCAGGGACAGAATTAAGGAAATTATGAGGAATGCAGCGCCAAAAAAAAAAGAGAGAGAGAGTCAAAAATGAAAGAGAAGTTTTGAGAGACATTTAAGACAGAAGGAGAAGAGAAAGCATGGGCAGATGCAGTATGTAAAAAAAGAATGCTAAGAATTTTCTAAAACTGCTGAAATCAACTCACAGAAACATGAAGCCCTATAAAGCCCCAGCAAAAAAAAAAAAAAAAA
>SJYA01002500.1:3389397-3435324 GCA_006410615.1 Neotragus moschatus
AACCCCAAAAAAACCCAAAAAAAAAAAAAAAAAAAAAAAAAAGTGCAAACCTAGAAAATCATTAAAGCTGTAGAACATCAAAGAGTTTATTTAAAAAAAAAAACCTAAGAATCACCCAGAGATAACAGATTATTTTTAAGAGGACAATTAGACTGACAGCTGACTTTTAAACAGTAACAACCCAGAGACAGCAAGGTACCTTCAGTGGGCTGAAGAAAAACAACTGTTAACACAGAGTTCTATTACCAGTGAATACAGAGGAATCGGGAAAATACAGGGCTTTCAGATAAATACGAATTGGAAGTCTGTCATCAAAAGAATGTCACTAAATAAATTCTAAATAATATGCTTCAGGCAGAAAGAAAACGGTCCCAGGGAACTCCTGGTGGTCCAGTGATTAGGACTCTGCGCTTTCACTGCTGGGTTCCATCCCTGATCCAGGAACTAAGATCCCACAGGCAGGGAAGGGCAGCCAAAAAACAAAAGGAAAAGAAACTGATCCCAGGGAGAAGGTCTGAAATAAAAAAGGAATGAAAAAAAAGTAAATATATAGATGAGTCTAAACAAATATTTACCATAAAAACAATCATGATAATAATGAAAACAAAACATAAGTGAAAACAACAACTTTTCTTTCAAGGTTTAAAAGTAAAAAAATAATTAAAACAGCTGACAACAGTACCATATTAACTGGGGAAGAAAAAAGAAGAGGACATAATTTAAGTGTGCCAAGGTATCTGTATTATTTAGTAGAGGGAAAATGAAGCTGCTTAGATTGGGGGGTGGAGGTGGTGGTGAGGCAGGGTGGGAACGATTGCTTGCTGTGTTAAGCTGTCTCAATAAGGTCCAAAGAAATTTCTGTGTGCCATCTGACACAGGAGGCTGGAACCTTGAGATCTGGGTGTAATTTACTACCTTTGTGACCTTCCTAAAATTACTCAGCCTTTCTGGTATGTTTCTAGTCTGTAAATCGACTAAATAGGACACAAAATAGCCGTCCCACCTGTCTCAGGGGCTTTTCTGGTAGCTCCGTTGGTAAAGAATCTGCCTGCAATGCAGGAGACCCCAGTTCAACTCCTGAGTCAGGAAGATCTGCTGGAGAAGGGACAGGCTACCCACTCCAGTATTCTTGGGATTCTCTGGTGGCTCAGCTGGTAAAGAATCTGCCTGCAATTCGGGAGACCTGGGTTCGATTCCTGGGTTGGTAAAATCCCCTGGAGAAGGGAAAGGCTACCCACTCCAGTATTCTGGCCTGGAGAATTCCACTGACTATATATAGTCCATGGGATTGCAGAGTCAGAGGCTGACAGGAGACATCACATGAGAACACATATACAGCAACCCTAAAATCTCATCAGGTATGACCACGATGTTGTTCTGTTGTCATTCCTGGCCACTACCTCTGAAAGCTTACACTTCTTCCCCAGACCAACATTTAGTTGGTTAGGGTCCAAAGTGCAACTTACTCCCCCTAATGCCCACCCCCAGAATATACTCATGTTCCCTGAGTATTCAACAAATAGCAGAGAGCTGGCCCACGCCCCCTGTAACATGTAGAATTTTACTCCCTAGGAAGAGTTTAAGGAGAATTCCGAAAAGGCAGCTGAGAGTCCTGCTACCAGCATCCCCCCAATAATGTCTCTCTTTCAGAATAAGTCCATCCAGGAAGGAAAAGAAAAAACCAAATTGAGAAGCTATAAAATGGCAGCAGAGAAGAGGTCCCTAGCCCATAGTAATGATGGGGTGGTGACGGGACCCTGAACTTCTCCACTGCCCCATAGATAGAGCAGCCACGGACACCAAAGTACACTGTGACCCTGGGGCAAAACCAGAAATTGTTTCATCAATCGACATGGTAAGAGGCTTAATTTTATTGATATGAGTGGATTTTCTCATGTCTTTAGCTTTTCACAACTGTTTCTCCTTCCTCAGCCTAAAATAACAGATTCATTCTGAAAACAAGGACCCTGGAATTCAGAGTAGGGAAGATAGGAAGATCCCTCGACAAACTCACTTCCTTAGCTTTTCCTTCTGTTCCAGGGAACTCTGAGGGAAGAAATCCATGCTAAGTAGCCTGTTGATAGCTGTAGCTCCCCCGGAGGAACAGAAGTCACGGCAAAGGGATGCACCCTTCCCCTGGTCTGCCTCCTAAAGCCTTGCCTCTTCTGACTTCCGAATCCATTTCTCACATAATTTGGGGGCCAAGCTGGCTGTTTCTTTGGTTATCTGCCCTCAACTGAGCAAGCAGTCCTGAAAACGAAGGTCAGGCGGTGCCAATTACCTGTAGAAATCTACACAAAGGTCCTTGGGGAGAAAGAGCCCAAGAGTTTCTACCACCAGAGACAGACAAGCAGAGACGAGAGGGGCAGTTTACACAGCTCAACTCAGGCCTACCCTTTCCAAGAGGTGGATTCCTGTACAGCTGTTCTGACAAGCAGGGGATTAGGCACTTGATACAGTCTGCTCAGGTGAGAGATTCAGACAGAAGTGAATTGCACGGGGCAGCACCTTGCCTTACAAAGGTCTCTAAGGCGGTGGTTTGCTGAAGACAAAGAAATTTTGGTTGTGACTGTAACTTCACAAACTAGGGTCAACCTGTATACATGACCATAGCCTGGAGGTGAGTGGCTCCCACCTCAAGTGTCCCACACACTGGGGTCAAGTTCTGTGAGTCCCCTGTCGACAGGTGCCATGTCTCTATCCCTCTGGAGGCAGGCAGGTGGCACCCCCTCCCACCACCTCCTGCAATTCAGGATTACTAGCAAACCATAAAAGTGAGCATAAATGATAACGAAAGGAAGGCCAGCCTAGCCCTAGCTCAATGCCAGCCCCTAAACATTCCCTAAGAACAGGGAGCCCCAATGGCAAACACACGAGCAGTGTCTCTTGGGTGCCCTCTTGCTGTCACCAGGGCTTTTCTGCAAGGCTGACACGGAGACCTCCTCTATGAACTGGTAGATGAGGAAAGAGAGGAGGAAAAAGAAGGGGCCAGGGCACAGAAAAGGGAAGTTATTCTACTGGTGGCCAATGAATAACATCCAATGATTTATAGGAAGTATAATCCAATAATACAGTAAAATAAAACAATGTGTGCCTGCAATGGTTTTGATTCCAGGAATTATAAAAACATATTTTTTAAAGAGACAAAGAGAAGGAGAGAGAAAAAGGGGGGAAGAAACAAGGGGGCCAGACTGAGCACATGGATGGGAAATTGGGCCAATTGAGCATAGATGGGAGATGCAGTGGGGTTCCAGGGGTGCCCTACCACAAATACTGCTTTGATTACTCCTCTTCAAGAAACGAGAGCTTTAGTTCCTTACATTACAGAATTTAAAAAAAAATTAAAATTCTTGGAGTGCTTGTGGTTTAGATCAACCATTCCCTCTCTAGCACCACATCAGCCAACCGGGTGGCTACTGAAGTGTTAAATGCTGAGGCACGTGGAAAAGGCCCCACTTCTCCGATGACCAGCGGTGACATCACCCTGGGAACCACCTATCTCGCCACCACCCATTACTCGCCAAAGGGCAATTCTGGACACAGGCCAGGAAGGGAACACACTGTTCAGTGATGGTCAGCCTAGAACCATGGACTTCCTCATCCATGTGCTCAGTGAATGCTTACTGACTGCTTGATAAATACCAGGCCCTCTGCTAAGGGAAGCCCAAACATCCCTCGAATGTCTGTGTCCTCAACCTCTTCAATGTAGACTAGTAGGATTCTGGACTCTCTGCAGTCCCACTCCAGCAGGCTTCTTGCAGAGGGCCCACCTGATGGGAGGAGATAAAGATATCAATAGCCTTGAACTTGTGAGTTTTAAGATCACTGCTGAGACCTGAAAGGTTTGCTGGCTAAATGATGTGGCAAAACTCAACTTACTTTCCTTTATTGGAAGGGGGACAAATCTCATGACCTCTGCCTCCTTGAGCTCCAGGGAAAACTGCAAGTTAAGAACCGCCTCTTTGACTAAGTGTTTCCCCTCCGTTGGGCCTTCTGGGGTGCCTGAAGCTCTTTAAGAGTTCTGTGTCTCTCGACCCCAAGGAAAGCACATTTGAAAAGTATTTTAATAATCACACTATTAGTATCATTTCTGGTATTTTGAAAAGAGGACTTATACAAGGGTAGCACCAAGCCCATACAAAAACAAATTAAAGGCAATAGCAAAGGACATGCTTTTTCGTAAGGCCGTCCCTGTGGCTCTCCCTAGGTACCACATCTCCAGGGAAGGGCCAGGCATAGATGGAGAGAATCTCGACTGCCGTGGGGGGACACAGATCACCTCTGCTCTGGGCTGGAATGCTCCTTCTCTACAGAGTCCAGGAACTGACATATGCAAACACCCACCCAGAAGGACAAGTCCAAGAAGGAATGGAAAGAAAAATGATGGCCCAGATGTTCTGTTAACTTGCAGTGACTGCCAAATCACCACAGACCCCAAGCATCTGGGAGGGCCAGGCAGCAGCAGGCCCTCGCTTCCTGGCTGCAGACAGCCGGGGTCCCGCGGCTGGGTGGCGGCTCTGACAGCCAGCCGACCGGCCTGGAGGGCAGCCTTCAGAAGGGCACCGGCTGACGGGACCCGGGGGCTGAACACTCAAGGGCTGATTTATCACTTCCTTACTCATAAAAATGTGATTCAAACTGCTGCTGATTAGTGAAGGATTTAAATCTTTACCCTCTCCCCAACCCCCTTCCCGCTCCACCCCCGGCACAGATGCTGCAGCTCAGCCACAACACCCCCTTCTTGCCACTGTCCGTGCGAGCACAGCACAGGGGCCCAGTGAAGATGACTCACATGCTGGGAAATGGAAAAGTGCATCTTCCCACCAGCCAGCCCCGCTGAGTGCTCTGCTCACCCCTCTCCCAGTGGCAGCCCACACAGTGGGGTCTGGACGGCCGCCTCAGCTGCACACCGGGTACTTGGCAGCAAGTCCACAGAGCGCTCTGTCCTAGCTGAGTGTTACATCCTGTGGCCCAGGCTGTTTTTCCCTGAAACACCCTTGGACCACCTCAGCTCTCGGCCCCAGCTGCCCCGTGGAGGTGAGCGTCAGGACAAAGCTGGAGCCGGTGGCGGGGTCTCACGCACAGGCTGCGACATGTCCTTCCTGGCAAGCAGGTCCTCGTTAGGAGCGACCATGGTAAAGAGTCTAAGAAAAAGCATGCTGGCTTCCAAGGGGAAAGCACTACCTCCTTCTTTCTCTGTTCTCACTGTCTCACCTTCCTTTCACCCATATTTTCTTAACTTTTAACTTTACAACAGATCCAAGAAAGGACTCATTGGTGGCCTATGAAAAGGCCAACATCTTCCTTTTCGTGGAGCAGAAGTTGCTGACAACAGAGGCTCCACAGACTAGAGCTGTGGGGCCTTTACATTCACACTTCCAGGTCCCCTGATGGGGAAACTACCTTGGCAGAGGCTGCGCTCTGTGACAGGCGGCTCACTGACTGCGAAGCTGCCAGAGGGAGGCAGGGAAGTGAACAGGAAGCCGACTTGGGAGGCGCCATTCCCCTGAGCCTGCAAGCTCCCCACCTGGTGGCCCGACCCTCGAGACCCTCAAGCGATGAGGAAGGGATCGAGTTCCCTCCCCTCCGGACTGACCGCCTCACTACCCTTTACAAACTGTATTTCCTCCTTCCTGGAAACCACCATTGCCCCCAGGACTGCGTGCTTTCTCACTGGTGTTCCTGGACATATTCAGAGAAGTTCAAAATGGCACCTAAACCTGTGCGTTTCACCTTCTGCAAGGAACTGTAAATGCTGTGGCAGACAGCGTGAGGGGAGAACACCCTCTAGGCTTCAGATGTGATGGAAAACCCAGGCAAACCAGCAGAGGGCCTGGCGGAGTCCCAGGAGAAGCCAAGTTTCAGGGGAAAGTGCAGCTGCCTGCTCACCAGGGGGAACACCCCCCCTCCCCCGCCACCTGACCAGAGCAGGCTAAAGCACAACCCTAAATACAAACGGGAAAGGGAGACAAACCAACTTCAGAGTGACAGAGACCACTAAGAAAAGGTGCCATGAAAGAACCAGCGAGATAGTCCAGAAACACCAGGTCTGCTTTACAGTGCAGTCTCTCTGGAGGGCAATCCCCACTTCCTGGGACTGCAGGTGACAACCTTCTAACCCTGAGACCAGACACTCTCTGTTGAGGCTCTCAAATGATTTTTTGGCAGCATGGACCAAGTCTCCTTTGCAAACAAACACACAAAATAATGTCACCTCCAGGCTACAGATTTCCATCAAGTCAAACCACATTATCCTTACCTCAGTGGGGTAGAGGGAGGGGAAGGGATCCAGTTAACATCCTTCCACTGTGACCTGGTCACCAGAACATTTACAAATCCTGCCAATCAGCCCCTCTCCCATTTCTCCTTCCCCACCTCCCACCTCATGTCAAAAAAAAAACAAAAAACAAAAAAACACCCAGTGTTCAGAAAAGCATCTCAGAATGCATACCACTACATCTGCCAAACTCTGGGGCTGGTGAGTTTTTTGCTTCCAGATTTGAGTCACCAAAGCTCATCAATTCTCTGTTCTTACTCCCTGGCAGACTCCCACAAGGGATATCCCATAGGGAACTAGACTTTTCCATATTGAACAAACAGGGTACATTAGTCCAGAAACAGCTATTCCCCATCCCTGCCAAGCGTATGGTCTCTGCAATGAAACATTTCAGCCATGCCTCTCCCCTGGGACAGGCTTTGGGTCTGCAGCCTCCAAGAGGCCTTGCTGCTGCCTTCAGCACAGCCAGATGTGCAGCAGCATCTCTGGGTTTGCAAACTAAGCTCTATACCCATGATTCCCTCCAACCATCCCACCCAAGCACTAGAGAGTCATACAGATTTCGGAGAGTACATGAAAGATCTGAAAGGCGATGTGTGTGTGTGTGCGTGTGTTTGTGTGTGTGACTGTGTAGTGGTATGGCAGCATAGGAAAGAAGACAGATTAATCTTTATCTGTCTAGATTAAGAAACTGGATGTTCCTTACCTTTCAACTGGGAGTTGTGTACAGCAAACATGTTGATGGTCATAAGCTGTAGCATGCGGGTACTTCCAATAGGAGAGGGGCTGTGCTGCAGCAACACCTGGAACTCCTTGAGGACCTTCTCAGCCACTGCAGGGAATGTTTCCATCCTACAAGCACAGCCAGCCCATCAGTGAGGGACATCCCCGAGAGCACTCAGTGCGTGCACGCACGCACGCACGCACACACACACACACACACACACACACACACACACACACACAGACACACGCACTCATTCATTCATTCCTTCCCACCCTCTCTCTCTCTCTTTCTCAGAAAAGCAGACAGTTGACACCTAGGATGTTTCTTTACCTTCACAAACCTTCCGGGTACCCTAAGGTTGTGAACAAATTTAAGAGAAAGATGTGTTCAGGGTTTAGAGATGGAAACAACTCAATTTTTTTGATAAATCACCATGAGTTATTACGCTTTGGTATGCTATTTCCTAACCTCTGGCAATAACTGGATTCAAGCTGAAATCAAAGTTTCTCTCTGAAACCATCAGTTTTTCTAAAGAGTGAACAAATTTCCTTTAAGCTCTAAGGCCAGCATAGTCCCCAAACTCTCTAGTATGAAAACCATATTCTAGGAAGAGGTCTGTGAATCTAAAGATTCTTCACTCAAAGCTTCACTCCAGAGAGGCTCTCAGACGAAGTTCAGCTGCTGTCAACTTAGGGGCCAGCACACGAATCATTCCATGTAAGGACCCCAAACGTCCCCTGGAGAAGCCCTCGGCCGGGGGCCCCGATGGTCTGTTTCGGCCTTTCCTGGGCTGCTGTCCTCCTCCCTCTCACAAGGGCTCTGCTCATCAGGGTCTGTATGTTTTCAGGCCAGTGGAAATATAATGCCCTGGCCAACTGCCACTCCCAATACAGGAAGAGCCTGTAATGTAGGGAGGCAGAAATCTAGCCAGTGACCCGGCGCTCCTAAGGAGAGGTCATTCAAACCGCTGCTTGCCAAACGTGGCCACAGAACAGTGGTGCATGCCTGGAGCTCCTCTGGCAATGGGAACAAACCACAGCTGAAGTCCTCAGAAATAAAAAGCAAATTCAAACTCGGTGCTAGAGAGAAAAAAACCAGGCACATGGGCCTGAGGGCCATGCTGAACAATTCACAGTCACCAGAGTATCTTTCATCCATCCTCACACCCCCTCACGAGCAAACAAACTGCTTGTGGTACACTGCGTGTGTACTGGGGTGGGGGAAGAGGAGGGTAAGGAAGAGCTCCAGCTTGGATTAATAAATGGTTTCTGGAAAGCCACAGGGAAGGGAATCCTTCTCAAAGGATACAGCACAGTCTCGAGTCCTAGGGAAAGGTGCTTCTGCTTTCACCTGAACCTCGACCCTTTCTCCGGCATGTAGTAAGCACCCTCCCCAGGCTAGAAAATGCCACAGCCTTCTGAAAGCCTAGCAAGTTTCATTCCTCGCCCTTGGAGGCAACTCCTGCGACTGACCCCTCAGTACCCAGAAGTCATGCCACAGTTACGGGTCAATTACAGTTTATGTTCTAGTGCCCTTCTCTGCTGAGCTGGCCTCACTTTCATTGGCACAAAACATGCTAGGCGTTTGCTTTCTTGCCCCCACATGCCACTTCAAGTGCCACCCCACCCCACACTCCTGCCACCACCACCCAACAACAACAAAACAACCAAAACACACTGATTTTCTCCCACCTCTAAAAAGTTTCAGAACCATTAAAACTCTTGGTTGGTTTGGAATGGCAGAGAGTGATATGTTTGGGGCTGGACTGGATCCATTTTTCCCCCTGGGCTGTAACAAAGGTTTCATTTTAAACCTTGACACTGTGCAGCACTCTTTCTGGTCGGAGGTGGGGAGGGGGGCTAGCACTTCTCATTACGAGAATCGCAGAGTTCACTCTGCTTGAAAAGCAGCCACACCGGGCGAGTTTCGGAGCCATGTGTCTCCGTGTTGAAAGGCGGTGGAGAGCCAGCACAGAACGACATGACAGAAGTGTCACGTGGGACGGTCCTGCTTCGAGGCTGTGTCTGAGGAAGACTCTTTCCCGGGATGGGAATTGAAACACAGCCATTATCACTCCCTAGGTCAGACCGAAGTCTCAAACGAGCGCCAGGCCAAATGTCCACATCGTCTTTTTTAAGTTAAAAAAAAAAATTTGCTGTTCACCTTTCAACTAGTTCACAATGATTAAAACAAAAGAAAAAGAAATCAAATGCAGAATGGTATGAGTTAGAATAACTCAAATTCTGAGATTCGAGGGAAGATGGAGTTCTCAGACAACATCAGCTTTGTGAGGCAACAACTGAAGGACATGCAGATAAAAGACTCTTCCTCAGAGCTCAATAACGGCGTTTCTTGTGCCCAATTTCATAACCAAAATGCTCTCTGGTTTTGGTCTCCAATTACCTGTAAGTAGTTTTATTTCTTTCTCTTTGCTCCACCCCATATTGCAGAATGAAAATTATACTAAAACTGAGATAATGACAGAATACAATTTGTTTAGGGAAAAAACTCACAAAATAAAATGATGGTTTTTATGGCTACATAAGTAATTATGCAAATGAAATAAAAAGGTCTAAAGAATACATAACCTGATGTCTAGCATTATCTCTTTGGAGGGCACAGGGGTTGGGAAAGAGTTGAAAGAAATTTTAGAAAAGCATACTATACAAGGAGATTTTTATATATTACTTATGTAATAACTGTAAAAGTTTTACACAAGCAGCAGCAGCAGTAGCAGCAATAGAGAAAGAGGCGAGAAAGCATAAAAAGATGGCAGTTTACAACAGCAAAAAACTGGAAGCAGCCTAAAACGTCCAACAACAGATAATTAAGATGGCATATCCATACAACTGAATTCTATTTTTTAGAAGCTGTATTAAATTTTTTTTAAGTTTAATATATATTAACTGAAGACAGTTTTAAAGCAGTTTAATGTGATCCCTTTTATAGATATTTATAAAAGTGAATAAGAGAATGTATGTGTGTGATGTATGGAAGAGAAGGTAAAAATATACATCAAGTGTTAACGGTGGATAGTTATCTCTGGATAGGGAGAATAGGAATAATTTTTTATTTCTTGTTTGTGCTGGGTTTTCTAAATATTTTACAATGAGCACTGTATACAGTAAAAAGATTTCCCCTACGATGGATACTTCTGGCTTTTGTATATAATACATTTCTAGTTTTAAAAAGTAAATCAAGACACAAACATAATATTTTTAACAATTCGAAGTCCAAAATAAACACATGAGTCTTTGAATTCCAAGAGATCTTGAAAGAGTGCAAAGAGCATGACTCGGCAAGCAAGTAAAAATCTAAAGTGGCAACTTCAACCTAGGCTACAGTGGGAAGCTAAATTATTCTCTTCGTCACAAGTCAGAAGTCTACAGGTGGCCGGCTTCCTGACCCCCTCAGAGGAGTCCAAGTGCAGGTCCGATGTGCCTCTCCCCGGGAGACCCAGTATCTGTCAGGAGCCACACAGCACTCCCGCCTGGTTCCATTCCCTAAGCCCGGGAGGACTCCAGCCCTGTCTTTTAAAATTGTATGATCACTTGTGGGATGTGCATGTCGCTGGCTGAAGTGACTGCTTTCTGAAGGGATCTCGAGAGACACCTCATCTCCTGTGAATGGCAGTTTCAAGAAACCAATCTTTCAGACAGTACTGGGACCAGACCCGGGAGTGACTCAGACAGTGACTAACGGGGCAGGACCCAATCTCTCAGATACTGGGGAACACAGCTGGCCTGACAATATTCTCTGTGGAAAAGAATCAGGCTCCCTAATTTTTCTTAACATCTTGATTTTTAAAAACTGTACAAGATAGGAGCAAACCAACAGCAAAATCAAACCAAACCGAACCCCTCAGCCGTGTGACAGGGTAGCCATGAGAAGCAAAAATCACAGGGCTATAGGACATAAGGACTGGAGCAGACCTCGGAGCTCATCCGTTTAAACCACCGATAAGGAAACCAGAGCCCACAGACGCTCTGACTCGTTCCCTCTCGAGGTCTGAGGACTAGTCAGCAGAGAAAAACAAACTTTTTGGCACCTGATTCCATCAAACACTTGGAATTTCTTTTTCTGCCGGCTGCTGAGAGAAAGGAGACTGGTGTGGCACACAGTAGGCCCTCAAGTACACACGGATGCAGTGGGGAACACGGGCCCAGAGAAGACGAAGGCTGGGAGGGCCACACTGCTAGGGCTTTTCTCAGCAGGCAGGCGGGACAGTGGCTGTGTCTTCAGCTGCTCCCCATTACCATCTCCTCACTCTTAATTCGTTTTCAACGCCTCCCACATTTCACATCTTCTTGGTAATTAGGCACCAGTCCATGTTGCTGTGTGTGGCTTGGGCTCATTGCTTTTCTGGTCGTACAGACTTCTATAGTTTGGGGCTCTTTTTCTTTCCAATAGAAAAATTATTGCTGTTTCTCTGCCTTCCAGAATAAATATGGGGCTCAATTCTCTTTTCACCTCCAAGAGAGCACAAGAGGAATACTCACTGAGGGGCTGAAGTACCTAGAATTTACATGCATTTTCCTCATGTGAACACTACTACAACTCAGTGTTCATGAAAGTGGAACTGACTGGCCTTATCTTTTTGCCAACAGAGTTGGTTATATGCAGGAATGGAGGAGATCTTGAAAAATAATCTGGACCACAGGAAACCACCTCTGACAAATGAGATAATCTGCTCATTTTTCAACAGAGAAGAAAATTCCTGAACACCTTCCCTCTGTGAAATTTTCTTACATATAACCCAGATCTCTCCAGCTGCAACATAAGCCTATTTTTCTCTTGCTGTCATCCCACAGAAATCAAAACTATTTGCTTATGACTCTAATAGTTAAACACAGTTAGGGTACCCCCAACAGCTGTCTTTAAGTAAACCTTTAGGTTATCTTATTTTTTAAAGATCCATTTATCTTCTCAGAAATCATTTCTAGCTTTTTTTATCATTATTGAGACTCTTTCCCAAACTTTCTCCAAAATATATCTAAACATGAGAAATTTAAAAGGGGGAAAGATAGTTATTTAACTAATGCAAAATCTGAGTTTATATATGTATATATAATATGTATATTATATACATATAATGTATATTTTATATATATATATATATATATATATATATATANGCAAATTCAAACTCGGTGCTAGAGAGAAAAAAACCAGGCACATGGGCCTGAGGGCCATGCTGAACAATTCACAGTCACCAGAGTATCTTTCATCCATCCTCACACCCCCTCACGAGCAAACAAACTGCTTGTGGTACACTGCGTGTGTACTGGGGTGGGGGAAGAGGAGGGTAAGGAAGAGCTCCAGCTTGGATTAATAAATGGTTTCTGGAAAGCCACAGGGAAGGGAATCCTTCTCAAAGGATACAGCACAGTCTCGAGTCCTAGGGAAAGGTGCTTCTGCTTTCACCTGAACCTCGACCCTTTCTCCGGCATGTAGTAAGCACCCTCCCCAGGCTAGAAAATGCCACAGCCTTCTGAAAGCCTAGCAAGTTTCATTCCTCGCCCTTGGAGGCAACTCCTGCGACTGACCCCTCAGTACCCAGAAGTCATGCCACAGTTACGGGTCAATTACAGTTTATGTTCTAGTGCCCTTCTCTGCTGAGCTGGCCTCACTTTCATTGGCACAAAACATGCTAGGCGTTTGCTTTCTTGCCCCCACATGCCACTTCAAGTGCCACCCCACCCCACACTCCTGCCACCACCACCCAACAACAACAAAACAACCAAAACACACTGATTTTCTCCCACCTCTAAAAAGTTTCAGAACCATTAAAACTCTTGGTTGGTTTGGAATGGCAGAGAGTGATATGTTTGGGGCTGGACTGGATCCATTTTTCCCCCTGGGCTGTAACAAAGGTTTCATTTTAAACCTTGACACTGTGCAGCACTCTTTCTGGTCGGAGGTGGGGAGGGGGGCTAGCACTTCTCATTACGAGAATCGCAGAGTTCACTCTGCTTGAAAAGCAGCCACACCGGGCGAGTTTCGGAGCCATGTGTCTCCGTGTTGAAAGGCGGTGGAGAGCCAGCACAGAACGACATGACAGAAGTGTCACGTGGGACGGTCCTGCTTCGAGGCTGTGTCTGAGGAAGACTCTTTCCCGGGATGGGAATTGAAACACAGCCATTATCACTCCCTAGGTCAGACCGAAGTCTCAAACGAGCGCCAGGCCAAATGTCCACATCGTCTTTTTTAAGTTAAAAAAAAAAATTTGCTGTTCACCTTTCAACTAGTTCACAATGATTAAAACAAAAGAAAAAGAAATCAAATGCAGAATGGTATGAGTTAGAATAACTCAAATTCTGAGATTCGAGGGAAGATGGAGTTCTCAGACAACATCAGCTTTGTGAGGCAACAACTGAAGGACATGCAGATAAAAGACTCTTCCTCAGAGCTCAATAACGGCGTTTCTTGTGCCCAATTTCATAACCAAAATGCTCTCTGGTTTTGGTCTCCAATTACCTGTAAGTAGTTTTATTTCTTTCTCTTTGCTCCACCCCATATTGCAGAATGAAAATTATACTAAAACTGAGATAATGACAGAATACAATTTGTTTAGGGAAAAAACTCACAAAATAAAATGATGGTTTTTATGGCTACATAAGTAATTATGCAAATGAAATAAAAAGGTCTAAAGAATACATAACCTGATGTCTAGCATTATCTCTTTGGAGGGCACAGGGGTTGGGAAAGAGCTGAAAGAAATTTTAGAAAAGCATACTATACAAGGAGATTTTTATATATTACTTATGTAATAACTGTAAAAGTTTTACACAAGCAGCAGCAGCAGTAGCAGCAATAGAGAAAGAGGCGAGAAAGCATAAAAAGATGGCAGTTTACAACAGCAAAAAACTGGAAGCAGCCTAAAACGTCCAACAACAGATAATTAAGATGGCATATCCATACAACTGAATTCTATTTTTTAGAAGCTGTATTAAATTTTTTTTAAGTTTAATATATATTAACTGAAGACAGTTTTAAAGCAGTTTAATGTGATCCCTTTTATAGATATTTATAAAAGTGAATAAGAGAATGTATGTGTGTGATGTATGGAAGAGAAGGTAAAAATATACATCAAGTGTTAACGGTGGATAGTTATCTCTGGATAGGGAGAATAGGAATAATTTTTTATTTCTTGTTTGTGCTGGGTTTTCTAAATATTTTACAATGAGCACTGTATACAGTAAAAAGATTTCCCCTACGATGGATACTTCTGGCTTTTGTATATAATACATTTCTAGTTTTAAAAAGTAAATCAAGACACAAACATAATATTTTTAACAATTCGAAGTCCAAAATAAACACATGAGTCTTTGAATTCCAAGAGATCTTGAAAGAGTGCAAAGAGCATGACTCGGCAAGCAAGTAAAAATCTAAAGTGGCAACTTCAACCTAGGCTACAGTGGGAAGCTAAATTATTCTCTTCGTCACAAGTCAGAAGTCTACAGGTGGCCGGCTTCCTGACCCCCTCAGAGGAGTCCAAGTGCAGGTCCGCTGTGCCTCTCCCCGGGAGACCCAGTATCTGTCAGGAACCACACAGCACTCCCGCCTGGTTCCGTTCCCTAAGCCCGGGAGGACTCCAGCCCTGTCTTTTAAAATTGTATGATCACTTGTGGGATGTGCATGTCGCTGGCTGAAGTGACTGCTTTCTGAAGGGATCTCGAGAGACACCTCATCTCCTGTGAATGGCAGTTTCAAGAAACCAATCTTTCAGACAGTACTGGGACCAGACCCGGGAGTGACTCAGACAGTGACTAACGGGGCAGGACCCAATCTCTCAGATACTGGGGAACACAGCTGGCCTGACAATATTCTCTGTGGAAAAGAATCAGGCTCCCTAATTTTTCTTAACATCTTGATTTTTAAAAACTGTACAAGATAGGAGCAAACCAACAGCAAAATCAAACCAAACCGAACCCCTCAGCCGTGTGACAGGGTAGCCATGAGAAGCAAAAATCACAGGGCTATAGGACATAAGGACTGGAGCAGACCTCGGAGCTCATCCGTTTAAACCACCGATAAGGAAACCAGAGCCCACAGACGCTCTGACTCGTTCCCTCTCGAGGTCTGAGGACTAGTCAGCAGAGAAAAACAAACTTTTTGGCACCTGATTCCATCAAACACTTGGAATTTCTTTTTCTGCCGGCTGCTGAGAGAAAGGAGACTGGTGTGGCACACAGTAGGCCCTCAAGTACACACGGATGCAGTGGGGAACACGGGCCCAGAGAAGACGAAGGCTGGGAGGGCCACACTGCTAGGGCTTTTCTCAGCAGGCAGGCGGGACAGTGGCTGTGTCTTCAGCTGCTCCCCATTACCATCTCCTCACTCTTAATTCGTTTTCAACGCCTCCCACATTTCACATCTTCTTGGTAATTAGGCACCAGTCCATGTTGCTGTGTGTGGCTTGGGCTCATTGCTTTTCTGGTCGTACAGACTTCTATAGTTTGGGGCTCTTTTTCTTTCCAATAGAAAAATTATTGCTGTTTCTCTGCCTTCCAGAATAAATATGGGGCTCAATTCTCTTTTCACCTCCAAGAGAGCACAAGAGGAATACTCACTGAGGGGCTGAAGTACCTAGAATTTACATGCATTTTCCTCATGTGAACACTACTACAACTCAGTGTTCATGAAAGTGGAACTGACTGGCCTTATCTTTTTGCCAACAGAGTTGGTTATATGCAGGAATGGAAGAGATCTTGAAAAATAATCTGGACCACAGGAAACCACCTCTGACAAATGAGATAATCTGCTCATTTTTCAACAGAGAAGAAAATTCCTGAACACCTTCCCTCTGTGAAATTTTCTTACATATAACCCAGATCTCTCCAGCTGCAACATAAGCCTATTTTTCTCTTGCTGTCATCCCACAGAAATCAAAACTATTTGCTTATGACTCTAATAGTTAAACACAGTTAGGGTACCCCCAACAGCTGTCTTTAAGTAAACCTTTGGTTATCTTATTTTTTAAAGATCCATTTATCTTCTCAGAAATCATTTCTAGCTTTTTTTTTATCATTATTGAGACTCTTTTCCAAACTTTCTCCAAAATATATCTAAACATGAGAAATTTAAAAGGGGGAAAGATAGTTATTTAACTAATGCAAAATCTGAGTTTATATATGTATATATAATATGTATATTATATATATATATATATAGTCTAAACATTCCTATATTCTGGACCAAGATTTTTAACTTTTTTAGTCCCAGAAGTTTCTAACAGAGCTGAGAAATGCCTATGGCAGTGATTCTCAATCAGGAGCAATTCTGCACCACAGGGAACATTTGGCAATGTCTGGAGACATTTTAATTGTCACACCTAGGGGTGAAGGAAGAGGATGCTACTGGCCTGTAGTGGGTAGACGCTTGGGATGCTGCTAAACACAGGACAGCCCCTACAATTAAGAATTATAAGGTTCAAAATATGAGTAGTACAGAGGTTGAAAAATCCTGCCTTAGAGCAAACATGGTGCATAAACATTCAAAGGGCAAACAGAGCAAAAGGAAAAAAGGGGAGAAGATACTGACAACAAAGGCAGTAAAGATTTTATGAGAATTTTTAAAGAATAAAGAGATGAAGAATCATAGCACCTATTCTAAGTGTAGTACAATAGTTTTTTCTGTTATGATGTGCTATTGTATGAAATAATATCATCTTACCCACCCTGAAACTGCAGCTTCACATTATTCACTAGTGACTGGCCTGGGTCTACGATGACCCAACAGAATTCTAGATTCCTTCTCTCCAGTCTTTTGCAATCTAGCCATTTCTTGTAATGATTCACTTATTCGTACAATAACTATTTACTGAGCACCAACTACATGCCAGGCACTAGGGTTACAACAGTGTTGAGCAAAAACTCCCACCAGAGTAGAGCTGACGTGGGAGCGGGGTTGGGGGGGTGCTGCCACTGAGGTGCCTAGCTTCCTTTGCTGAGCGGATTACTTCACGCGTATTTCTGCTAGCAGACAGGCCTCTACTGGCATCACTCCAAGTTTTCCAAGTCGTTTTAAGACTACGGCCATCCTCGTCACTCTTGCCCAGGTTGATGATACGTGAGTATGAAAAAGGCACAGTTTATAGTTCACCAACACGTTCAACAGTGTCCCTCCGAACAGGACGAAGCCTTTCAGCTTCTCCCACTAAGGAAACCTTCTAGAGCGTTAAGAGATAAACTTACAAGGTTATGACAGAAAACGAAAGGGAAACACAACAACTGGGGCAACTGGAGTCTAAAACAAGCACCTCAAAGGGTAGTTCTCCAGAAAACCTCCAACTCAGAACGTATTAAAATGCAGAGAAGACCTGCGGGCACTGCCACCTATTCCTCTCCTGGAGTAACAAAGCACTCAGCACAGGGACACCGGCTTCACAGTCAGGAGAAACTCTGACCCACCAAAAGAACACTCGAAACGTGCCTCTTCCCAGAGACTTAAAGCGCTAAATGACAGGGTCTCCCACACACCACCTTCCCTGAGATTTATCTGGAAATCCATGGTGGCCAGTGAAACTACAGAGAAGTCTCAGCATTGCCTGAGCTCAGCAACATGGCGCCAGAAACTAAGCACAGGAGGAAGGGGTATAGTTCGAAGGGGGAGAAACTACTGGAGGAAAAAAATCACTGTCTGCTCTTTTTCCCTTCTCCTTAAGGGAAAGTGAGTGGATAGTATTTTCCCCCAAGGAGGACCCCTGGCAGCTGTACCCAGGGACTGAGCATGACTTCCTTGAGGAGCTCACTAGGGGCTGAGCCGGAAGGCAGAGGAAAGAGAAACCCAGAGGGCTAAGGGGTGGGGGGTGGGAAAAGACTGTGGTTAAAAGGGGGTTTTAATAAAGGTAGGGAAAGGGGAGTCAGAGGGGGGGAGAGTAACATTTCCCAAACTTCATGAGCACAAGAGGAGAGTGAGTGGAGGGAAGGGGAGGGAAGGTGGAGGCCCCTAAGAATTCACACCCTGTGCCCTCAGTTACAAACACAGTCTAGTTGCTAACAATATTAAATTCCAAAATGACTTGTAATGTAGGAAAATAAAATAAACATCCTGCACACTTACCCAATCCGGGTAAACAGCTTCCCATGGGCATGGAGAAAACTGAGGATGAACCTTTTGTTCAGCTGCATGGGAAAAAGAGAGAGGAGAAAACAATTAAACTTTCCCCAGTTTCCTGTTACTGAACAGAGTCCCTAGTGACACAATAACCTGGCCAGGGTCTAAGGGGTGGGCACTAGGGATGGGAACCAAATGAACATGCCCAAACTCTCACACAGACCCAGAGCCCATGCCCAACAGCTGCTGCTGAGCTGAGCCAAGAGGACAGTAGGCTCAGTGAGGAGACAGCACCCCCTGCTGGCAGCAGTGCCTGAGTGCAGGGAGCGAAGCTCTGAGTACCAGCCAAGCTGCGCAGAAAGCAAGATGCCTGTTGCCCTCTGCCATCTACAAGTCACTCTGGCCTCATACGATGAAAACGAAACAGCGACAAGGGCAAGACAGGAATAACAATGATCCTGCATAAGTCCCTGCTCTTACTTACGAGCTGTTTTTCTACCTACCCCAAAAGCAAAATTCTTCTTTGGAAACCAAGGGTAAGGAAACCCACCACTAACTAGCTCATCAAATTGTACTTCTCTGGCTTTTAAAACCAAAGTTAAAATCTTTCTCTTTTTTCTTCTTTTAAATAAAAACTGAGTGCTGGTTTTTTATGTGAAATCCTCTGGCTTTTAAATGTTAGCTACTAACAACAACAACAATTTAAACATTAGGCAAGCCAAAAACATGCATTTGCCAGCCATATCTGGCTCACATCCACGAGTCACCAAATTTGCAACCTCAATTCAAGGTTCTAGAAAATCTACTTCTAACAAAAACTAGGAGAGAGATTCTTCTGTGCAAAACAAGGGAGAGAAAAAACTTCAGAGGCAGTAGGAGTAATCTCAAAATCAAACCCTATCATCCTCCCTGGTCTCTTGGAAGAAATGTGCTCAGGGCCTTGCAGCCAGACAGGAAGAAGGACCAAGAATCCCTCAAGAGTGGGTGCTTAGGACAAGGAACAGTCCAGTACCCTGGATGCTCTGCCCCAAAGGCTTATACTCTTGCAAAAGAGAAAACCAATCAAATTGTGGCAGTGCCACCAATTTCACACGGAAACCGAACGTGAGCAAAGGAGGGCATTCTCACCCCAACAGCAACTTCAACCACAAACTGCACGTAGTCTTCAGCCTTTCAGTCTTTATTTTTGCTTAAACGAATTACATTTAATCAGCAACACCAGATCAAACACTGAATTCTGGAGTTAAAAAGTATACTTTACGGAAGGTAACCTGTCTCTACAGAGAGGTGAGTCAGGACTGGGGGGGACACTGGGTTCGATGATCAGAAGGGAAAGATGAGGACTTGCTGCAACACGAATGGTCAATGGTTCTGCCATGATTAGTGGCAAGGCCTAGGCTAGAATGCAAAGGAAGGTAGTGAAAACTCACCCCTCAAACCTCTGCCACTTACCTGCAATAGATGTAACCTCCCTAAGTTTTCCCTTTTACATGATGGAGATACAACAAATGGAACCTCCCAAAATTTCCCTTCTACACAATGGAGATAACAGTACCTCCCATGCTCAGCATGCTGTAAACACTCAACTGTCAGCCAAACACCCTCTCCCAATGAGCAAGTGGTAAAATGTTAATAACTGGGGAAACTAGGTGAAGCATACACAGGAGTTCTTTGTATTACTCTTATAGCTTTTCCATGGGTATAAAATTATTTCAAAATAAAAAGATAAAGATACATATTTCTCTCTCTTTCTGTTTTAACTCAATTGTCCCTTTTTCCAGCTGTCAATCATAAACTGGTTAACTCATTCATAACCAGTTATATTTATACATACAAGGTCATTGGGTAAACAGTATTAACTCATCTCATTCAAGCCAGTTATTATCCCTCAGCTGCAACACAGCTCAAAAACTGAAGCAACTTAAACCAGTACATGGCAGAGTTAGAACCTGAACCCAGGTCTTCTGACTTCAAAACAGTTCTCCTCCTCTTCAGCTGCCATCTGTCTCAGGAAGAGAACTGGTGAGCTTTTTCATGAAGGGCTGATGAGGGAAGAAGAACAACTGAAAGAGCAGTTCAGTTTTATCTTCAAATTTTCCTTACCAATTAGGCAGGAAACATACTGCGTGACCCACAATGCCTCCTGCAATAGAATGAGTGCACCATGGGTCTTTTAATATTGTGATTCTAGCTACATACTTCCCAAAGATCCTCACCCTCAGGGTAGCAGATGACTCCGACTTAATTACCTGAGTTCACACCTGCCATTAGTGTATTTTAACTGTATCCAGCAGAAAGCAGATTTCAATGCATTTTTTTCTCAACTAGTGATAGTGAACGGAATCTTAGCAAACTCTAACTACACACACATTCTCTCTGACCTTGGTTAATGAGAACCACTGCTTTATTTTTAGTCTGAAAGTACCTGCTACCCTAAATATAGTTTCTCTCTATTTGTCACCAACATTCTGAGCAGGAAAGGAGCTAAAATGTAGATACATTCTAGAGAGAGGTAAAGCATGCTATTCTGAGGAAGCAGATTTGTTACTCGTTGATTAAAATGAGACTAAGCCTCATCATAGATATCAACACGAAGTCAGCAACTGCTGAGGCAGAACTTTAGGACAACTTAACTGACACCAAGTCCACAGTAAGGAAGGTCTCAGTCTGAGCTTCCTCTCTCTCCAACACATCACCTTGGACTGGCCTCACATTTGGAACTTCTCGATTCTTAACAGGGCACTCAGATGGTCTCCCAGGTGGAGAAAACCGTTTCTCCTCGTATGGTGAGGCTATTTGCCTCCAGATCTTCCTTGTGCAATTACATACTGTTCACCAGAAGCCAAAAATGCTTCTTGGGTGTAGCCCTGAGAGAAGGCATTAGAATTATTAAAGGGTGCCTGGCTCTTTGGTTCAAAGTCCAAAACCTACTCACTATGGACACCTGAGTCTTCTATACCATCTTAAAGCAATGACCCAAAGAGACACTAATCGTGGGCAGGACACTCACAGCAAAGTCTACCCGGCCATTAACCATGGGATTATGAGTTTAAATGGCTTGGGTTGTTCTTAAACTGTAAAATGGAATTTCTACCACTGATGGCACCTAACTCAAAGCTGAAAGGATAAAATGAAATAATACAAATTAAAGCATTCTGAGGAGTTAATGTCTTATGCCTGCCCTGCTTATCATAGCACTCAGAACTGCCTGAGTGCTCTGTGAACTGCAGAGCAAGAAAGGAGAAAGAAGCGGCTGAGGCAGCGAGGTATCACCAGAGGAGAGGACTCTGAAATATGCCTGATTTCAATTCCAGAGAGCTGTTCCTCCCTCAAAAGAGCTATCTGGAAAACTGAGTATCTGAAAAGTGAATCATTTTAAGGACAGTAGGAGAAAACTTAATATTAAGAGGAACTCCAGCATGCATCTTTAAAGGGTTTGGGGAAATATAAACTATCACTCTCTAATTTATTCATCTGGAATGTCTCTACCTTTATATACCAAGTATTAAAAATTAAAAAAAAAACTTTGTTGTGTTTTAAAAAGGGGCTCTCTCTACACCCTTCGATATGACACAACACGGGTGAAGGCCAAGTTTCAACGGTACCCATTAGAAATAGTCAAGGACTCTCAGAGCCTGCCATCAAAGCCAGTCATCACCTCCCTAAAGTGCTGAGATTACAAGGCGGAGAGGACTGTGAGCACAGAGATGAAGCTGCCCACCTTCACCCCAGCACCCCCTGCCAGGCACAAGCAAGAGCAGACAAGAAGACAGGGTCCTCAAAACCAAAGAACTTCAGCCCAAGAATATAAGGCAAGCAAATAACATATGAACTTGCCAACTCCCCACTTACGCCCCGAAACCTAGGACAAGGCCTTCTGACTATGAAGGTGACAGGAGGACTGTGTTTCCCTTACTGTCGCTGTCCCTCGGGCAGAAAAGTCTGTGGCGGGGAGATCTAAGAAGACGGTAGAGAAAGTGAGGATGTAGAATGTGGAAGCCAATGGATAGGTCAGCAGTATAACCACCATACAGTAGGAACAAATTGTTCATTAGAACGTCCGTGATTCCGCTTTCCAGGATATAGATGAAGAACAATGTAAAGGCAAGTCAGGTGGCAAGACTCAGATGCCTTGTAGGGAGAAGACAGAGCAAACCACAAAAATCAATCCTCAAATCCCAAAGAGCCCCGCCGAGGTGGAGGTGGAGCAGGTATGGTGAATTACTCCTCACCTTCAATTTTTTCTCCCCTGAACCATTCTGGGCGGGATGACAGCTCAATTAGCTCTAATTAAGCCCAAGCTCCATGTAGCGATGTCCTATAAATGGCTGGACTGGAGCCACGTGAACTCAAGTGTAAAACATGCCTCTTAAAACTAGGGACCCCTTCAAACAATGGTTCTCACTTTCGCACAGCAGCTTAGTGCTGCCTCAACAAAGTCTTACATGAAAGCAATTTACTTGCTATTGCTTCATTATCTGCCCTACTTAGAGCCAGCAGACCAGAGGGAAATGGGGCTAAACGGTTTGGCAAATCAGCAGTCAGCTCCGGAAAACCCGGCGAGCAGGGGGACAGCCGAGCTCAGAGTACCGGCTGGCTCTCGGGAGGGTGACTGGCACTAGGTTTAAAGAAAAGAGAAAGAATCACGCATCTGTGACTATTCTGTATTTATGACTTATTTGTTTACGGGAGTAGGAAGTGGTATATAACAGTCTGAACAAAGACCACTGAAATGGGTTCAAGACCTGGGTCTGAATTTTGATTATGTCACTGATTTGTTATATAACTGTTGACGAATCACATAAAATTTCTAAGGCTCTTTCTTCAACAATAAGATGAGAAGGCTGTGCAGGAGGAAATGACAATCCACTCCAGTATTCTTGCCTGGAGAAACCCATGGACAGATTGGACAATGCCTGAGGCCCATGGGGTCACAAAGAGCTGAACATGACTGGGCAACTGGGAACCCACACACATGCAGGTGCTAGGTTCAGCAGGGCATTCAAGGCGATGGAAGCTCATAGCATGACAGGGCAGGCAGGCATGTGAGCACGTGTGGGGAGCAGACCACGTCCCAAAGTGTAAGTGTGTGCAAAGGAAGGAGGAGGTAATCATATGACCCCGCAATCCCACCCCTTGGTATATACTCAAGAGAAACACACACACACATCCACACAAAAGCTGGCACATAGGTGTTTACAGGTCATTACTCACAATAGCCAAAGAATGGAAAAACATATCCACTGATGAACAGATAAATGTGATAAATGAAACAGATAAATGAAAATAAAATGTGGTCTCTATTCACACAATGGAATAATACTCAGTATAAAATGTAATAAAAGTTTTTAGTGATGCAGACAAAAAATAAATAAAATGAGAAGGCTGGGTGAGATAAGTATTAGCAACTCCACACCCCTGAGCATGTACACATCACAAAAAAGTCTTCTGTACAAAATACAGATTCCCCAGGCCTTGAGAATCAGAGTCCTCAGGGAGCGGAGAAGGGGCCTGGGAGTCAGCATTTTGAAAATGTCTCCAGGTAATTCTGAAAAACAGACAGACTGGGAAACCCTGGGCTAGATCATGGGTCAGCAAATTATGGCCGAAGGATTTTTTAGTATGGTCCATGAGCCAAGAGTGGTTCGTATGTTTTTTAACCACTGAAAAAAATCGAAAGAATTTTTCATGACACATGAAAATCATATAAAGTTTAAATGTTGGGGTCCACAAATAGAGCTCTACTGAAACACAGACACACTTGCTTGTTTCATATTGTCTGTGGCTGCTTCCCCCTATGAAGGCAGAGCTGAGTGGCTGTAGCAGAGAGTATATGTCCCAAAGCCTAAAATGCTATTTGGTTCTTTCTAGAAAAAGCTTGCTCCCTGGGCTCATCTGTAACACTGGGGTCTCAAAATATGTTTGGATCTGCACAACACTTGAGGGCTACCACACACACAGTGGAAACAGCAACGATGCTCCTGGGCTGTTTGAAAAGAAGCACCACCCCCCAGAAAGTTCTGACAGCCACCCTCCCACCTACCAGCTCAGAGGAATAGCCAATCCACAGTGCTCCTTCCAATTCTAAAAGCCCAAAGATGCAGAATTCTAACTAAACTGAATCTTTCTTGATGGCTTCTCAGCAAACATCATCCTGCTCTGTGATGACAGCACAAGACACATCAAACACCACAGACTGCTGCTCCCACAGCTTTTGAACCCAAATGCCCCGAAAGCCAGAAAGAAATACAAATGGGGTCTTAAGGCTTCCAGCTTGGAAGCCACCATGGGGCTCAGGGGCTCAGTGAAAACACAACACATCCAAGCCCAAACAGTATTTCACTTTAGCCAACGGGCCAGGAGTTCTCCCAAAACAACCCTAATCAAGGGAAAGTGCCAGACTAAGGTTTATGAATCCCTGTGCTGTGTGGTCAGACAACCTAGAGCTCAGAAGTGCCACCAACTTAGCATCTCAAGGTATACAGGGAAAGAGAGAAAGTTCAGCCAAAGGGCAGCACTGTTGCTCTGACTGAGTCACTTTCTGAATGAGTCTTCTTTATGACTCATCTCTCTCAAAGAGTCTGGGAACTCTCATGCCCATCCACCCCAAAAAATGGGGGACCTGGGACAACTCTGCATCTGAGGAAGGGCTGAAGCTCCCCCTTGGTGATCAGGTGGGCAATTAGAAAATAGCTTTCCAAAGGCACATACACAAGTTCAAACCATCTTTTAAATTAATGAGTCAATAGTGTGTTGATGATGGTGAGTGAGGTCCTTCTCACCCTGTGTCCACCCCACTCATTCATTCATTCAACAAAAACTGACTTGCCATCGTCTAGGTACATGACACTGTGCATGAACTATGAACAAAGCAGAGAGAATCTCTGCTCGGTGAGTAACACAATTATAAAGCACCATGATTGGGCAAGTATAGGATGCTGTCTATTGCCACAGTAGAAGCATCAGAGATGTCAGAGGAAAAGTAGATTAAAGAGTCACATCTATGCGTCATAAGCAAAGAAGACAGTGTGAGTGATGCTCCCAAGAGTGGCATGCTGGCCTGGCCAGGTGAGTGATTCTGCAAAGAGGAGGCTGGAGAAATAGGCTGGGCCAAGTTGCAGAAGTCCTTGTTAAAGAGTTTTATATTGATCAAGTCACTGAATGGCTTTGAGCAAGGCAGTGACATGAGCAAAGCTCTGTTTTTAAAAGGACATTCTGGCTACTGTTTAGAAATTTTAGTTTTTTTGGGGGGGAGCAGGGTGGGGGGCAAGATAAAGTATTCAGAGGCCAGGAAACCAGTTTAGAAACTGCTGTAATCCTCCAGTGACAACAGAAAAAAAAGAGGGAAGACAAAGAAAATGATCATTCCATGCTCAAATGATCCTTTGTCCCTAATTCCCAATGGTTCCAGTTCTATTAGTAACTCAATTTACAGAGACCAGCAGTGGCCCAGACCGAGTAGAAGTCTTCAGAATCATATAGAGGTCTTTCTCAAACTAAGTGAAACACAGATTTCATCTTTAGAAATAAACTGGAAATTCTTATTTCCTTTCAATAATATTTTTAAACAGCCTAGCATAGTGTTTGTACTTAATACGTATTTAGTAAATGACTGTTGAAGAATCTATTAAAATATACAGATTTGATAATGGTAAGATAGATTATCCAGGTAATACACAGAAAAAAAAAACTCAAGAAAAACAGTCCGGTACTAATATTAATGCTGGAGGGAAATAACATACTCATCACTGCTGCTGCTGCTAAGTCGCTTCAGTCGTGTCTGACTCTGTGCGACCCCATAGACAGCAGCCCACCAGGCTCCCCAGTCCCTGGGATTCTACAGGCAAGAACGCTGGAGTGGGTTGCCATTTCCTTCTCCAATATACTCATCACTATGAGCATTTAAATCTCTCTCTCTGACAGACTCACAGACTAAGAACAAACGTGGCTCCCAGGGGATAAGAATGGGGGGAAACGACAGGGAGTTTGGGATCGACATGTACACTCTGCTGCATTTAAAATGGATAACCAACAAGGGCCTACTGTACAGTGCAAGGAACACTGCTCAATGCTATGTGGCAGCCTGGATGGGAGGGGAATTGGGGGAAAAACGGATACATGTATGTATGGCTGAGCTGCTGTCCACCTAAAACCATCATAGCGTTGTTAACCTGCTACACTCCAAGATAAAATTAAAAGTTTAAATACATATATATGCGTGTGTGTGTATATGTGTGTGTGTGTATATATATATATATATACACAGACACACATACCTTTCTGGAGGATAATTTGGCAAAATCCAAAAGTATTCAAAGAAAAACAGTACTATCAGCATTAAGGGTTTTGATCCTGAGTAACTGCTCCATCTGCTAAATTCCAGCTCAAGAGACTGGACAAGAGACCACGGCTAACGTGAGACTAAAAGCCAAAGTCCTTACAATGGCCGACAAAGAATCCTGTGTGATAATCTAAATCCTCCACTCCTGCAGCTTCCTGATTCCTGACCGTGTCAAGCACAGTCCCTCCAAGGACACATGGAAGGAGGGTATGGTGGCCACCCCGACCCTCTAGCCCAGCGGTTCTCCACCTTTACAGTTCACTGGAATTGCCTATGAATCTTTGAAAAATACAATGCCTGGCTTCTACCTTCAGATAGTCTTTCTGATTTAACTGGAGACGGGGTGAAACCTGGGCGTCAGGATTTTTAGAAGCTTCCCAGGTGACTGTACAGTGCAGCAAAGTTTGAGAGCCATTGCTCTGGTTTACACAGCTTTTATAGCATTAATTGCCAATTTGTATGCACATACCATGGCTTTGTGGACTTTGTTCACCACGGCCAGCAGGCTCATACAAAGTAACCTGTCAATACATGGCGAAAAAACAGCCTGTCCAGTTTGGCCTTTGGCTGCTCCTCCTGCCTCCCCTCTTGCTGACAGAGCCTGCCCTCAGCAACGAAGAATTACTCATGGTGCCCTCAATGCACCGTGTTCTCCCTGCTGCCATGCCCAGTCTCTGTCTAACGCCTTCGCACGCACTCCTTTCTATTAAATATATCTAACAAAGCCCTACCTTCCTTGCTTAAACCCCTCTTCCCAAACCAACTCCAGGCTGTGCTTGACACCTTATCCTCTAGACGCAGAGATTGTTTCACACACCTCTGTGACTCTGGGTCTCATGGTACATCTTAATCACATACACATGTCTGTCTTTAGACCAGCTCTGCCCACAGCATTTCTCCATGGTGATGGAGATATTCCTTATCTTCACTGATCAATACAGTAGCCACTGGCCAGAGGTGGGAAATGAGCGAAAGGTGGCTCCTGTGACTGAGGAACTGAATTTTTAGTTTTATGTCATTTCAATTAAGTAACCACATATGGCTAGTGGCTACCACAGAGGTCAGCTCTGCTCTAGGCTGATGTTCTTTAGTGAATGATTCGTTTCTATACCCCAGGACAAGAAATGATCAACAGTGATGGAGAGCAGGCTGAAGAGATGGATGGATGTGAGTTTGCTCCAAGATTACAATACTCCCCACTTTCACAATTTCTGGTGTACCCCATGGTAGGAGGAAAAGACACATGTCCTGAGCCACAAGTGAGGCTCAGCCAAGAAAGCAAAGAACTGGAGGAATCACTCTACTCTTCTGCCCAAATATATAATCCACACAGCGTGAAGTCTGGCCTAATAGCTGATTTTATCTATTAGACTACACCTTTCAGAAGCTTGGGGGCAACTCCCAACTAAGGACAGGTTAAATTTACAGAGTTTGCTCTGTGCTTTAGGAGTTAAAAGTAGCCTCAAGCTATTCAGACAATTCAGACACAGAGCGCTCAAGTTTTCCTAGCTGAACAAAGCAAGTGTTATGCTCAGCTGCCTTAGTGACAGTCAAAACTTCCCCGGCACCTTCTCTGTGTAAGGCACATTTCTAAGCACCTTTTAGGACTATCGGCCCATTTCCCCTCTCAACAATCCTGTGAGGTGAGTACTACTATTATTTCTATGTTACAGATGAGAAAACTGAGCACAGAGAGGTTAAGTGACCAGCCCAAGTCTGCTTCCAGACTGAGCTCTTCATCTTTCACCTTAAAAAGCAAAAAAAAAAAAAGGCAACCTTTTGGCAGAACCAAGAATGACACTAAGGATGTTTCTAAAGGCCAAAAGCTAAGGCAACCCCAAACAAAAACCCATCCACGGCTCAGGTATCATTCACTGAGAGACCAGTGGTCCAAACCAAGAGAGAAGTCTTGCACATGAAGGGAAGGAGACACTTCCAGGCCAGATCATATCATGCACGTTGGGGGAAGCACTTAACAGCTGCACCCGAGGATGATGCCAGCCAGACAGGAGAAAAAAGGAAAGTGAGAAAAGCGAATAAAAGCTCATTCTCAATGTCAGTAAAATAGCAGTGATAAAACTAGTAAAATAAAAACCCTAACATTTTTCTAGACAAATCCCCAATCCGCCTGTTTAATAAGGAAGCAGTTCTTCAAGAATCAAAGAAGACAAGTGCATTTTCAGACTATCACCAAGGGACTGTGCAAAGTCTGGAAAAAAATGTCTGAAAACATACCCTCTCCACCCCCCCCCCACTCCCCCTCTTCCCGCCTACCACCTACCACAATACAGGAAAACCCCTGAATCTCTCAGGAAAGGGAGGAGTAAGAACTAGTCTAAGAACCCAGAGGAGAACGAGGGTTCAGTTTAAGAAAGATGTGGTCACAAAGAAGGTTTCACAAACCATTCTGCCATGGGCACCAAAAAGCAAATAGCCAGCATGATAGGGAGCTCTGACAACCTCACGTGAGCTTCGGATTTGAGCAAGGCACCAAATAAGGCAAGGATTCTGGCCCATCGACTCCTAGGAAAAGTGTTTCAAGTTAAAAATGGTTATTCAGGTTTGGATGTGAACTTCTGTATCTGTTCTTTATCAGCAGAGGCACCTCTACACCTCACTGGCAGCCAGCAGTAGACTGGGGAAGAAAACGGCTGAAATAAAAACGGGTTACACACAGATGACAACACGAGCTGACGTAGCCTGGCATTTACCTGGACACCAAAGACAAGGCTACAAACGTGCAACACAGAACGTGAGGGATCCCACATCCCAGCTGGACCCAAGCATCTCCAGGAGCAGACAGGCTGTGATGTCACTGTTCCCCCAATAGCCAGAGTGTTCAACATCGAGGCTGAAAACCACAGCACTTTTGGTGACAGACTCAGTTTCACTGTGACTGGAGGAAGGCATGCTTCCATCTAGTTTTCTGTCAGTCATATCCTTTGGGTGCTGGTTCCCAGACTCAAAATATCTGGTTCAAAAGACATGGCAAAAAACAAACAAACGAAAAAAAAAAAAAAAAAGACATGGCAAACACTTTCAAATGTCTTATCTTTGATGCAATTCTCCTCTGTGTGTCTCCTTATCCTCTCTCAACAATGAAAATCAATCCTGGGCATGCCAGAAAGCAGGGAAATCATGAGCATTAACTTCTTTGGAACTTATTTACAGTCCTTTATCCCTCTCACTGTTCCTATCCAATGTATAGGGAAAATGTGAGTTTAGAGCTCAAAGGAAAGGGAAGCACAAAATGGCAAGTCAAAAACCAATTACACTGGACTACACAGTTTTCTCAGTCTGTGACAATTTATCAGACTGTATGGCTTTGATATAGGCCCTTTCCTGTATGTATACTACTCTGTAATAAAGTTTTCTTTAAATTACCACAACCTTTTCTGCTGTCCTACAAAAAGCCTTTATTTCATGCCAATACCCTTTACGCCATGTGTCCTAACCCCCATCAAACTCTAACCTGAGGTGGTAAAAATGAAGGTGACCGTGCTGAAAGTCTGCAGCTCCACCCAGATGCAAGAAAGCTACACAAGTGTTAAATACCAGATCTGTTGATGGTGCAAACTGGATCCCATTTTTCAGATGTAAAAACAGGGAAAGAGCTTGAGAAACATGTTCGCAGAAATAAAAAGAAATTTAGGAATATGATCCAGAAGAATTGACTCCAAGTCCACATCAGCCACAAGGGACAGCTTCTGAGGGGGCAGCAAGGGCATCCACTAGTGTCTTAGCCAACCTTTTGGTACATGTCACTTCAAAGTATTTTAAAAGCCACACTGTTTTACAGATCTGTCCAGAAGTCTTAAAGAAAACATGCCGAAGAAATTCCTCAAAGAGAATGTCAACTGACTTACAAATAGTTTGCTTTACAAATTAGGGCTGAATATCTCAGAGATTTGTGGCACAAGTCAGCTCAAAATCTCATTAGATAGAGTAAGACTCTAGTATCTTTACCAAGAAAGAAACACCCCAGAAAAATGCAAATCAGCAGAGGTATTCTTCTAAATCCTCTTTCCCATATGCTTCAGTAGTTGCAGTCCTACTATGCGTGTGAAGAGCAAGAATAGAACTTATTGCCAATGGTTACAACACAAAGCATAACTTATTCCCAAGCCAAGCTGGGCTTGGCTCAGAAAGCTTCCCAGAATGATGGAAGGCATGACTGTAGGATGACTCAACCTTTGCTAATGCATAAAATAAAGCAGAGAAGAACTATTTGAAGGATTCACTTCTAAGCTTGGGCCGAATCAAAAGCCTAGAAGTATCCGTTCTGTGATGACTCTTCGGTTCCAGCAGACTGATTAGACAGCATCAGTATGGACATCTGTACCATGCTCTAAGCACAGACTCCTGACTAGGAATCTCAGAAGCAACCACCATGATTTTAATCCATGCCAGAAAACTGTGCTACCCACATCTCCCTGAAGAACTTGTTTCATCCTTCAAAAGGAAGGACACGTCACTTTTCTAGGCAGCCTTCCTTGCTCATCATGAGTTAATTTCTTTCCCTCTGTACTGCCTCTACATGGTGTACGTATTTCTATTCACACACAACATTTCATTGTAAGTATTTATTTAGATATCCATTTTTCTTACTATACTGTACCTTTGAAGGAAGGACTACTATTTATCATTTTCCTTTCGAGGTGCAGTGCCTAGAATAATGAGCAACATACAAAAATATTCACTAAGTATTTATGGAAATGACCTGAATGGGGACAGGAAAAATCCTGATCCACTCAGAGATGATTAGCTGACCTGAGAAAAAGGTTTCACGACTGAACAAGCAAGAGAAAAGAGAAAAATGCCCATATAAAACCGTGAAGCAAGTTATTTAGGCCACGTATAAAAGTATATACTGTACTGCAAGATAAAAAAAAGAAAACAAAGGAGCCAGAGAGATAAAGATTAGAGGTCAGGAGTAGTAAGGACATGACAAAAAAAGCATGCCAGAAACTCTTGACACTAAAGCCAGTTACAAGTTCAGTTCTAACCTCTGGAATAATTAAAATAGATAATTATTCTGAATTTAAAAATTAGTAAATGTGCATGAGGTTTAAAAAAAAAAATACTAAAAACCTACCACACAACTATCTCTGATACTAAAAGCAAAAATTTCTCCCGCAGTTTCCACAATAAGACCTGGCAATGCAAACAGCAATAATTCCCTAGACCTCTTTATTGTTTTAATATAGGCTGATAACCTTACTGTTCATACTGTTCAACCGGTCCATCCTAAAGGAAATCAGTCTGGAAAATTCATTGGAAGGACTGATGCTGAAGCTGAAACTCCAGTACTTTGACCACCTGATGTGAAGAACTGAGTCACTGGAAAAGACTCTGATGCTGGGAAAGACTAAAGACAGGAGGAGAAGGGGACAACAGAGGATGAGTTGATGGGATGGAATCACTGACTTGATGGATATGAGTCTGAGTAAACTCCGGGAGCTGGTGATGGACAGAGTGGCCTGGTGTGCTGCCTTCAGTCCATGGGGTCACAAAGAGTTGGACACTGAACGACTGAATTGAACTGAATGATGATTTTACACCAAAGTACAATTCAATCAGAGCAACGCTACCAGGGACACCAACATGTCACCTGGGTGCATGTTCTGGGCCTGAATGACAAGTAAAGAGCAACAGGAGGAGAAGTGTCTCATGATTCCCAGAGCAGATCTCAGTAAACCTTGAATCGGTAGAGAGGCAGAAAATAAAACTGAAAAAAATCACTGAAACTCTTAATAATAAAACTGTGTGGTAAATAGATTTTTACAGGGACTCAAGCATCAGAAAGCATCTTGATCGTATTTTAAGTTTCTTCTGGTCTATAGAGCCTACTTACCAATACTTGGGAAAATAAAACTGAGCAGTAACTTCAATATTAAATATTTATGAGTAAAAGGAAAAGCTTTCAGGAGGGGAAAAACCGAGTTTCCCCCTGGAGCCGAAGAAAGAGTCTGCCGTCTAGGGTAAGATCACAAGCCAAGAAGACAGCTATTTTACATTCTCCACCTTAGCCCAAACATCACACCCAAGGCAGCGAAAAAAGACCAGACAGATGAAATCCTGGGACCTTAAAGAGTGGAGAGGGATGGCAAATCACAGGACTGCAGATACATCTCCCCACCAGCATGGTGAGAAACGTAAAGAAACACAGGAAACTGGTGAGAAAGGCAGAGAAAACAATGAGGCCAGCGCAGTCTCTCCCCCCACCCGACAGGCAGAATGCTGGATAGAAAGTGAGCCGCTCCCACTCACTACTGGTAACATCACCTCACTCCTCCATTCCTTCCTACAGCAGCTGCAGCTTGAACATGGGTGCAGGGGAAGGGTCTCATTCTCACTTGGAATGAGAATTTCTTCACAGGCTAGGAGCTGGATCCTAGGGGACGATTTATAGCACACCCGCACATACATTCCAGTTGGCTGGAAATCAGCAGCTGATTGCTCCCTTGTCTAACTTGGTGAGCAGCCAGAGGAGGACTTTTCTCAGTCGGCTCTCCCAGGCTGGAAAATTTTCTAACCCCGGAGTTCTGGCTTAAGTCTGGATATCAGGTTATTCAGGAGATGCCAAAACTACGTCTTTACATTGGCCTTGAACAAGTCTCTCAAGTACACTGTACAGATTCCCACAGATCTCAAAGTCATCTGGACATTAAGGTCAAAGACGGCCACTCTTCCTCTCACGTGGAGAGGAACATGCTCTTCCAGGCAGGGCCAACATCAAAACAAACCTTCCACAAATCATACGCCAACCTGAACGAGTATCTTGGCAGGTGAACAAGCAACAAACACACTCATTAAATGGCTTCTTTACAACCTTGTTATTCTACACTGAAAATTCTCCTTATTCCGCAAGTGACTGGAATTCCCTCACTGTGGTTGATCCCTATGCCGTGAAGGACCAAATGCCAAGTCTGTTTCTCTGACTGAGAGGAAATGAAGGAAGAAACCTTAACAAGGTGTTTTTCTAATCTCAGTAGGTGCTAAATCAGTGGTTCGCAACCAAAATACTTCCACCCCTCCCAGGCGATACTTGGAAAAGTGGAGGCCAGCCACTGGCATCCAGTGGACAGGCCAGGAATGCTAAACATCCCATGGTGCTGCTGCTGCTGCTGAGTCGATTCAGTCATGTCCGACTCTGTGCGACCCCATAGATGGCAGCCCACAGGCTCCCCCGTCTCTGGGATTCTCCAGGCAAGAACATTGGAGTGGGTTGCCAAAATATCCCATGGTGACAGACCCGAAAAGTGAACTGTGTCTCCAAAAGGCAGAAACACCTCCACTGAGAGTCAACGCCCTCTGGGTTACCTGCCTTCACCCGGCCAGCTTCTGGAGCAGTGGTGGGCCAGCCTTTAGTTGGTACAGAGTCAGGCACTAAACAGTTTAGGCCTTCTGGGCCACGCACATCTCTCTGTCACATGTTCTTCTTAAACAACTCCTTACATAAGAAGGTAATAAAGCAGTTCTTAGGGCTTCCCTGGTGGCTCAGATGGTAAAGAATCTGCCTGCAAGGCGGGAGAGACCTGGGTTTGATCCCTAGGTTAGGAAGATCCCCTGGAGGAGGGCATGGTAACCCACTCCAGTATGCTTGCCTGGAGAATCTCATGGACGGAGGCGCCTGGCGGGCTACAGTTCCCGGGGTTGCCAAGAGTTGGACCCGAATGAGCTTAGGACTGAGCACAGTACAACTGCAGGCCACTGGCAGTCTTGACGATCTGACCCATTATAGTCCATTTACATAGAGAGATGCTGACTAAAATAATATTCAGTGCAGTGTGTTATCAGCAACTCCAATAATAACATTACAAGTTTACAAAGAAGGCAACAAGAACTTCAGAATTTAGTCTTGAAACCTAAGAACTGGGGCATGGACTCGACTTCTAACCAATCAGATAGTTCTCTTCTCTGTCCCTGTGCATTTCAGTAGCAAGTTTTCTTGTGAATGTTCACATTTTCAAACATGTTACTGAAAAGAGCACAGGGGTAGCCTCTCCTCCTCCCTTCAGGATGTCTAACTTCCCATTCACTGTGCGTGCCATGCGAGAAAGTCTCTGTAAAATTACTACTGTTAACATTTTCTAAAATGTCTAAACCAAACCAAAGCTTGGAAAATCTGACTGGTATCTGGGTCCTGACTTTCCGGATGGTAACTAAAGGTCACGTGGGGTGGAAAGTGGCCTGTGGGTAACACAGAATACACACAAGCACGCGAACAGGATATGTTGGTAATCCGGTTTCCTGAGACCTGGTGAGTTGTGAGAGTTCTCATCAACGCCCCTGGGGAAGAAAAAAACCCTTAAGCTGGGAAATACTGGATCTTAAGCCAGTGTCCATTCTTAGAATTAGATTTCTGGCTGAAGCAGAATGGAGCAGGTCCACCTCATCCTCATTGTACTTGTCTAAAAACACAAATTAAATGAACACAAACACTAAGTGAAGCGAGCTTCTGACCAGGTCTCTTCCATGTGGAAGCTGGTGTTTTCAGCATGGCTTATGTCACGTCTCAAGCCCCGAAAGATGAAGAGTGTGGTTTTGGTGTCTAACCAGCCTCAACTGCACCCTGGCACTCTATTTCGTCCCCCTAGAGAACTCTGCTCTGCTAGAGGAAAGAAACCAACCTCACATCTTGAAACGAAACGGCTGGGATAAAAATAAAGCCCTGAAGTGGTTTGGTGACCGAGGTCATGTGAGGCGTTAGGGTTTGCAGGTAGGGCCAATGTACTTTGAGAAACTTCCACTCACGGCCAACCACAAAGAGACAAAGACAGACATCGGCCTGAGAGTCCAGCAGTGATCCAGGCAGGTGGATCAGTCCCCGCCTGGTGGGGACTGTTCCTCACCGCAAACTCACAGGATCAAGATCCGAAAAAACCCAGTCCCGGTTCTGCTTTTGATAGTTATCTCACCAAGTTATCTTCATGAGATAACTTTCTTATGGCATGAGAAAAAGAGCCAAGCTGTAGCCTCGTCCTGCAGAAAGAGGCTCGGATGAGGCCCATCACCACACGCTGTCAAATCTCAGTTCACAGAAAAATACTTTCAAATAGCTACCAGGGTGGAGGAGAATGACATGGGGGTACACACTGCAAACTACTTTACAAAAGCCAAGGACCACATCAACAGCAGGAAGCTAAGATAATACCCACAGCAACCCTGAAAACATACATGGTGTCCACCTTACAGATACAAAATCTCTGTATGTATGAGGCAAAAAAAATTAAGCTAACATTCTCTGCTACGTGCTATAATTATGGAACAATGAAACAACTGAGTTACCAAGGACAAAACATTTACCTACCAGCACAGAGACTCAACTCTTCTCTATTATTGTAAATTAAATCAATGCTTACGCTACGCAGAGGAAATCAGGTCAAAAGCTATTTTGACTTCATAGTGGCACTAGCATTACAAGTGCCAACCTGAAGGATCATGATGCAACCCTAGAAACTGGAACTCACTCCAACACAAGGCAAGGCACCCTGCCTTCTAACCATGCTCTCATCTATAGCTGTGTTCATGGATGGGGGGCTGGGGGGTAAGGAGAAGGTGGAGGCATTAGATGTGTACCACCCACACACCACAGCTTTCCTCTGCACAGTGGTGGCAGCAGTGGCAGCAACAGCAGCAGCTCAGGGGCACAAGCTATGCACGGGGCACTGAAAAGCAAGACAAAGGATGGGTCTGAAGAAAATGTCACCTGCACAGCATACTTAAAAAAAAGCCTTCAGGCAAATCAAACAAGTTGAGCACATGAGACCTCTGTGCTACCAGGCCACCTGGCCTGGGTTTCTCACAGTGAAGCTGTGCTCCTTTGTTGGCCAATGTTCACACTGCTGGACTCCTGATTAAAGGCAAGGAAAAAAAAACATATACCTCATATACCTTCCAGCCTTGTAGAGCCATATATTCAGAGTCAGAAAGGAAATCATCAACTTTTTACAGAGCCTTGAAGGAACTTATCACATAAACTTGAAGGAAAAACCACCACGGAAACAGGGACATAGGAGATGCAGGCAAGGGCAGCATACAAAATTCTAGGCAGATGATCCCAAAACCTTGGCAAACAAGGTTCTCAGTCTGCCAGAAATTTCAGATAGTTACTAAAAGGCCTGGGCAAGGGGAAAACTACCTGAGATCAGAAAAGCTTATTCTAACCATCTGGTTTGGTGGGTGGCATTCAGACTTTACGAAAACCAGCCTGAAGCTTTTCAGTTCACACGCTTAGGCAGTGTAACTTCTCACTTTTCACCAAGCTTGGCTGCAACAGGATGTTGAGGAAAGAGCTCTGTCCCAGAGCTCTGCAGGTAGGCCCCAATTCCCACAAGCACAGATTTCATTAGGAAACAGAAGTGATACCTTTGGACTCCCCAGGCTCACCACTGGGCAGCAGACAAACAGCAAGCCAGTGGGCAGCAGGACGCACTGCTAAGTGGTTTATGGGTCAGCACCAGTGACAACGTCCCCAGCAAAAACACCTACGGCCCAACGATCAAGGCACCTCTCTGCCCAAGTCAGGCCCAGTTGGGTGCGCCTGGCAATCTTAAACGGAATCTCTGAGAAACAACCTAAACAGGTCCTAAAAAACATGGACTGTAATGTCTTACTTTGGTGGCCCTTCTGGAGCATGGATCACAAATCAAATGCCTGCACGGGCAAGGTGGGTGGTATAAGCAAGCAACATGTAAGCACAGGAGGGGGACCGGGCTAGTGACAAACTAAGGCTGAGTAGGCTGCTCAGCTCTGGCGAATTATTGCCAGATCTTGATTTTTTTTTTTTTTTTTTTTTTTTTTGAATTAGCTGGCAAGTCATTGTAATTTTAAAATAAAACCAACAAAATCTATGTGTACCTGAACTCTGGTTACTGAACTAATTAGACACCTCCTGACACAGTACAGAATGACGCACACAGTTCCACAAGTGAAGTATTCTTGCCAAAAAGGCTGAAAGTATCACACCATGCTTTTGTGCTGACTCTCATTTAGAGTTAGAGGAAGGGCTAGAGGAAGAGGTTAGATGATACCATGAGGAAACAGAGACAAATCCAGAAATGTGGAAATGCCACAGGACAACTGACCTGCTTCTTTAAGCAGCAAGTGACATGAAGAAAATTTTTAAAAGGGAAGGCAAAGCTGGTCTTAATTAAGAGAAACTTAGGAGACAACATAATATAGATCTTGATTTGAACAAACCACTATAAGAAGACATTTGATAGATAAATTGGGAAATGAAATTATAGATCAGATGTTGAATGACACCAAGGAAAGGCATGGGAATGGCCCTGTGATACGTCCGATATTTTTTTTTAAGGTATGTACAGAAGTGGAATATGTACGGATGCAGTGATGTGATATCTAGGATTTGCTTTAAAATACTTCAGCAGGGAATGAGTGGAGAAAAGCCAAAACAAATGTGGAAAATGTGGGTGACAGGTATGAGGGTTCGTTATGCTATTTTCTTGTGTGTGTTTGAAATTTTTCATAATTAAATAAAACTCCTCAGATCAAATGAACAGTCTGCATTTAGACAGTGGGCTGTCAGTTTGTGAATTATCAAGCTTTATGGTTCACTTTGGTTAGAAACTGAAAACTGCAAAATCAAACCTAATAGCTTAAAAGAGCATTATAACAAAAACACATCAGTACCAACTACTACCATGTATGAAAAGTTACAATATGCCACTCATTGCTCTCTATGTGCACTATCTCATTTAGTCTATTGTTATCACCCCCTTACAAACGAGGAAACCGAAGTGCAGTCAGATTAAAGAACATGCCCAAAGTCTCACAGCTAATAACTGATAAAGCTAGGACTTAACTTAGCACTTCCCCAAACCCAAGCTGTTAACCTCTGCACTGTCCTACCTCTAACATATAAGATGCTGGACAAAATTAACAAAAGCTAACAAGCTGCTAAATCCTAAAGAGAAATAATGGACTTGCAGGATATCACTCATGGAAAGATCTCTTAACTCCCAAGTCCAATAGTGATATTAAAAAAAAAAAAAAAAGCAAAGATGAATAACAGTGTGTATGACATACCACTAACGGACAATCATATATCTATCTGATAAATACCTGCATGCTCAGTCGCTCAGTTGTGTCTGACTCTTTGCGACCCCATAGACTGTAGCCTGCCAGGCTCCTCTGTCCATGGGATTTTCCAGGCAAGAATACTGGAGTGGGTTGCTGTTTCCTCCTCCAGAGGATCTTCCTGACCCAGGGATCGAACCCGTGTCTCCTGTGGTTCTTGCATTGGCAGGAGGATTCTTTACAACTGAGCCACCCAGGAATCCCTCTTATATGTATACAGAATTTATATTTTATATATATACATACAAACTATATTACCCCATTCAAAAATATGTCTTTAATTAAAATATCTAAAAAGGCAACCACTCCTTTACTAGATCTTCCAATCCCTATTCCCACCCACCTAGAAACCAACCTCAGCATAACGGCCTAGAAATTTCCCCAACAAGAATCCAGTTTTCCGAACAAGGTCATAAATTTCCTAAGCCCAGGGAGCCTCACTTTAATCCTTTATGCCCCAATTTATTCCTCACTCAAGATGCTTCCCCATGAAATGTATCCTTTCAGACTTAATCTTTCAAAAACAATAATCAGTCCTATTAGGTGCCTAACCTTTCTTGAACTCTTCCTTCTTCATGTGGCTTAAGAAGTTTCTCTTTATGCACAAGAGAGGACATTACAGTTGTCACTCTACCTGTGCTACTTTCATGAAGACCAAGATATGGATAACTCTGTTGACCTAAGGAATTAGAATACCACTTTCCCAACCAGACCCTAAGTTAAAAATTAGGCATGGATTTTCCAGCATAACAAGCATGAGACATTTCTGATCTAAATGCCAGGAAGAGCATACCCTAAAATGTTAATAATAGTTTTCTCTAGGTGATAAAACATAGTGTTTATTGGCATGTTCAAACTTTTTACAATAAACATGTGTTGGCTTTGTGAACTTTTAAAAGCAATAAAAATATAAGTATGAAAAAAACTTTGCCCTTCTTAATTGAAGCCATTAGCAATTTCCTCCAACCACCAAGACACAAGAGACACTAGTACCTTCTCCACGTTCATTAGGAATGCCTAAAGCACAATCTAAAAGAGTAGTCCTTTTAATCAGCAAACTGTGGGGCAAAAAATTCAGTCAACTCTCACCCTACCAAACTTAATGAATGGAATGGTACTGCTTTTGTTGAATTAGCAGTGCAGACATGGCAAGGAAACAATGAGAAATTCCAGAAACAAACTGTTATTTCCAGAATCCAGAAGGATGTTATGAGACCAACCTCCTGACCACCACACTCATGTATACCTACAGCACCAAACCAGAAAGTGGTTCCTGTGGAAGGTTCAGTCTTTCTACCACTCCAGCTTTCTCACATCCTCCTCCAAATTATCACAGATTCAGATACCCTGCAAACCCTCTGCTGTGTCCATGGCCTCTGTCTCTGCTCAGGCTGTTCCTCCTACTCAGAACATTCTCTTTCACTCTCCTTAGTTAACTTTTCCTGGAATCCTTCTGAATTGGCCCTTCCTTTCCCCACCACAACCCATGCCTCCACTTGGACTGGACTATGCCCTTCTCTGTGCTTCTGTGGCACCAAGACATACTCCCTCATGATAGGCGGTCCTCGTATCTGTGGATTTTGTATTTGTGAATTCACAGACTCACTAAAACTTACTAAAGCACCAAAATCAGTACTCACGGTGCTTTCACAGTCATTCGTGAACATGCACAGAGCAGCAAAAAAACTTGAGTCGCCTGATAAGCACATTCCCAGCTGAGACTGAGCAGGGTGATTCTCTCACACTTTAAACAAGTGTCCTTTCTGTGGCCTGTTTAGTGCCACATTTTCCACATTTTTATGCACTGATTAAAATGGTCCCCAAGCACAGTGCTGAAATGCTAATATTCCTAAATACAAGAAGGCTGTGATGTGCCTTAAGGAGAAAATACATGTGCTAGATAAGTTTGCTTGGGCATGATTGGTGCTGTTGGTCATGAATTCAATGTTAATGCATCAACAATATATTAAATAACATGTCTTTAAACTGAAACATACATGTGTACTGATCAGTAGATGAAAATCTTGTAACCAGAGGCTCACAGGAACCTAACCCTGAATTTCCATTAAGAGCATTCAGTACCTGCTCATTCAATGTCTATGTTGACTTTACAGAACATAACTCCCACAAACAACAACAATCAACTGTTGACGGAAACATTCTCTTTATGGAGCCATTTCTCCCACTCACCCGGAGGCTGGCAAACTAGGCTTGCAGGCCAAAGCTAGCCTGCCACCTGTCTTTGTACATAGTTTTACTGCAACACAGCCATGCTCATTCATTTACATTTTGTCTGTGACTACCTTGGCACCAAAACAGCAAAACTGAGTAATAACAGAGGCCATATGGCCTACAAAATCTAAAACATTTACTATCTGGCCTTTCATAAAAAAAGTTGGCTGACCCATGAACTAGACTCTAAACGCTTTGAGGAAATAACAATGTTGTACTTATCTTTATGATCTTAGCACAACACTGGCACAATAGTACAGGTTAACCAGTCTAGTTAAGCACTGGACCCAGAATACAGTCTTCCACTCTAAATATTCAGGGGTAACTGCATTAAATTCCAGATCTGAATAAATCCTAAAAAAAAAAAAAAAAAGATACTATGCAAAGAAATAAAATAATGGAATGTGACAGAAGGATGAGGAGCCAAAAAAAAAAACCCAAGGCAAACAATATCATTTGGTGGGTGAAATAATGAGATTCAAATAAGGAAAGGCCTAATGACAAGTATTAGTAGCTACTGAGATTTAGTCTAGTCTGACCCTCCAAAAATATTCAGAGGAGCCAAAGAGAAGGTCTGGCGAGAGCTTAGCCAAATATACAATGACATTTAACTTGTCTAAAGACATATTTCTACATATAGCACCAAGGGTGTTGTATATACAACAATCACAATGGGTTGAGGAAAATGCTGAACATGGGAAACCAAATCATGCCACAGCAGAACTCACTGAAGTCTGAGAGACAAACATCTACCAAACAGCTCTCATTATCATCTGCTCATTCTCTACCAGCAGATGGACACATGCCACACTGCATTCGAGATGTTGATAACAGTGCAATCAGGTCTCAGAAAATCCTCGACATTTCCAAGAGACTCTCATCTTTCAGTATGAACATTATTTCTGATGCCATCACTTTATATCCTTAGATTAACTCATGTTCAGCAACAATTCATTTGCTAAATAGGACACTTTCCTGATTTTCAAAGGGAGCTGAGACACAGGAGAAGGCATATTCAGCAAATAAAGAATGCTTGGAACCCTGGTGACACTGAACTGGGAGTGGCCTAGCTGGCAGGGAGACAGTTTAAATGTGAGGTGCAATAGTTTCAGAGGATGCCACTTACAGCTGGGGCTGGCAGTCCCTCCCCAGGTTGCATGTTTAACCCAAACCACATCTCAAGGCTGAAAACCAACAACCCACAAGCTAACCTCCTGCAGCCACTCAGAAAGAAAGCCAAAGCTCACGCTTGGCAGAGAGAGAACAAACTAGTTTGGAGCTGACTATCATTACTAACAACCACTTGAAGCCAAATTTTCTGTTTCTTATTCATGGATCTGAATTATAGCAAGTGTAGCAGTCTGTGCTAGAAACTCTCCAGGAGTTGTCAAAGGAGCAACTTCTGTCAAGGTTAATCACTCAAAAAGGACAACTGAAGTGAATAAGCAAGTAAAACACAAGCAAATATTTAAATTACACAGATAAATACATGGCATACATTTTATTTATAATAAAATATCATACAGCCATACTAAGGACGTGCTAAGAAAAGATACTCTCAGAGAGTTGATATGGGGTGGAAGGTGGGGGGGAGAGTTCAAGATTTGGAACTCATGTACACCTGAGACGAAAAAATAAAAAATAAAAAAATATTAAAAAAAAGAAGAAGAAAGAAAAGAAAAGAAAAGATATTCTCGGACAAGTGGAAACACAGTTCTGCTGTAACCCTTACTTTGAAGACATAAATGTGTCCCATCATGATCAACTTATTAGAGAATAACGTGAGCCTAACACAAACTTTTATTTTGTTCAGGAGAAACAACAGGTAAACACAGAAAACTCCACCCAGCTGAACAGAGCTGCACAGGGACACACAAAACACATACACACACCCCAAACATACACCAGCTACTGCAGTTCACCACATGAGCTTACATTGTGAGCCACGCCTAAGCCCATCTGATGTTCTACCTGCAGGTCCAATTTCAAGTAACTCTCCTTCCATCACTTCACAATAACTCATAAGCAGCAATCCTTCCAAAACCCACTTCTACAAGCAAACTTTATTTCTTTTTCAAGATAGTATTTACATACTTCTTAACCAATGAACACGTAGAAAACACAACTGTTTTATTAAGTTCTTATCTTTTTTTTAAACTATGTCACTGAGGAAGCTTTTGAGTGTTATTCTCCTAACCCCATTTTCCCTGTCAGCTCTGTGGTTTTTACTGTGCAATTTTGCATAGCACAATTATTTTTAGGAACGCATGTATTACCTTATAGCAGAAGTAACTGTATGTCCAGTGGATAATTCAGAAAAGCAAACTGTATGTTGGTATATGTAGTATAAACCCATTTTTGCTTAAAAATACATTTCATGTGTCTGCAGGCATGTGTATATACATAAAACACACCTGTAAAAGTTTAGAAAAATGTCTGAAAGAACTTCCAAATAGTTAATAGTGGTGCCTCTGAAGGCAAGAAAACAAGTGACTCTCATTTTAAACTTTGTTTTTGTTTGACTTAGATACAGTGAATTGGTGTTATCTCTGCAATTAAAAAAATTTTTTTCCTTTAGAAAACAAAGGAAAAAATTAACAAAAAACAAATTTAAAAAAATCTGTTTCAACATTAAAAGTATTGAAAAGAGTGATCATTATATAATCTGATTATGTGATTCCCCTGCTTAAAGTCCTTAATATTAGATACTCAAATTCCTCAATATTTATGAAGAACCTGGCCCTTCCTAATTCTACAGTTTCATCCCTCACTTTTCCTCCCCTCCTTTATATGCTCAACTAAGATTTATGTAGAATCTTCTATACGCAGGCACTGGGGATAAGGCAATGAGCGACCAAATATGGACCCCACTCTCACAAAGGCTTGAATCTAACAACAGAGACTTCAACCAACAAGAGAAAAGCTGCATCTGCTGCTGCTGCTGCTAAGTCACTTCAGTCATGCCCGACTCTGTGCGACCCCACAGACGGAAGTCCACCAAGCTCCTCCATCCCTGGGATTCTCCAGGCAAGAACACTGGAGTGGGTTGCCATTTCCTTCTCCAATGCATGAAAATGAAAAGTGAAAGGGAAGTCGCTCAGTCGTGTCCGACTCTTAGCGACCCCATGGACCACAGCCTACCAGGCTCCTCCGTCCATGAGATTTTCCAGGCAAGAGTACTAGAGTGGGGTGCCATTGCCTTCTCCAAACTGCATCTAAAATTACTTAATTACGGCTTCCTTGGTGGCTCAGTGGTAAACAATCTGCTTGCCAACGCAAGAAACATGGGTTCGATCCCTAGTCCAGGAAGATCCCACAAGTCAAGGAGCCAACTTAGCCCATGGTCCACAGCTACTGAGCCTATGCTCTAGAGCATGGGAGCTGAAATCACTGAGCCCACATGCCCTAAAGCCTGTGCTCCACAACAAAAGAAGCCACCTCAACGAGAAGCCTGCGCACTGCAACTACAGAGTAGCCACCACTTTCGGCAACTAGAGAAAAGCCTGCACAGCAACAAAGACCCAGCAGAGCCAAAAATAAATAAATAATTACTTAATTAGAAATATATCATTACAAAGCGGAAACAGCCAGGCTCAGGGATCAGGAAAAGCTTCCCTGGAAAAAGGAAGTGATATTTACTCTGAGAATTTAAGGATGAGTCAGAGTGGAACTGATTAAGAAAGACCAGCACTCCAGGCAAAGAGAATGTGTCATAGCCAAGGGCCAGAGAAGTTGGGCCCTTCAAGGAAGAAGCCAGTACAGCCAAAGAACAAGAACAAAGTGGGGGGGTAGGGGCAGTGGAGAGGTATATAATAAGGTTAGAAGTAGCAGAGAACCAATCTTGCAGGGCTCAGTAAACTATTTTAAGGAGTTTGGACCTGATTCTAAGAGCAAAGAGAAAAAACTGAAGACTGTCAAAGAGGGAAGTGGCATGATCAGAAATGTGTACCTGGAAGCTCATTTGGGTTACTATCTAAAAAGAAAGGGCTAAGGAGGACCATGAATAAATGTGGGAAGACCATTAAGAACTTCTTTCAATAATCTGTGGATTATTGAAATGATGAATGATAGCTCAGACTAGGATAGTGGTAGCAGAAACAGAGAAAAGTAGATGGATTAAAATTATGTTTAGGAGGTAAATAGCCCTTGGTATTAACTGGAAAAGAAGGAGTAAAGGATGACTCACATCTCCAGCAAGAGCAATGCTCACATTCTAGCCTCCAGCCACACTGAATGACTTGCAGCTCCCTAAGCCTTCATGCCTCAAGAGTAGAAATGCCCTGATATCATCCTTCAGCTGCAAATTGCCTCCTCAGTCTAGCCTTCCTTAACTGTGCCCCTTAGATGCCTTAATTCCTGTTCCCATAGCCTCTCATGCTTGCCTTTATCATAGCACACCGCATGATAATATAATCAAATATTTATGTTTCTATCTTCCCCACATGACAGAGTGCTCCTTAAGGCTACAAATCATCTTTGGTTATTTTAATCTCTGCATCTCCAAAGCCTAATTACTCAAATGTCTGTGAATAAACTCTCACTTCTCATCCAATGTATGTTCCTGTTCCAGGGAACAGAGAGTGAACTGAGTTCTTGGGGCCCGCTGTATGAAAGAAAAGGATATGGGAAGATGACCTGGGCCTGAGAAACAGGCAAAAAAGGCAGTGTGGTTTCCTAGCTGGACAGAGAGCTATGAAACTGCAGGCTTCTTCCTCCTGTGCTGGTAGTATACAACTAAGAGCCCAAACCCAAAGATGTAACTTTAAAAGAAAATTAAGGGAAATGATTACTCCAGGATGATGCAGAGGCTGAAAATATACAAAGAGCTTCACCAATAGTTCAGAAAACAAATTACCACATTTTACTCTGCATATATATATAATTATTTGAATTTTTACCAAAAATACATTAATATATTATTTCCATAATTAAAAATGTACTAAATATAATAAAACAGAATGGCTCCAATGTGTAGCTGAAAATGCCTCTCTTAGATGCACGTAAAATAAAAACACATGCCATATGATCCACCAATTCCATTCTTGGGCACATAGCCAGACAAACTAATTTGAAAAGATAGATGCAACCCAACGTTCACAGCAGCCCCGTTTACAATAGCAAGACACGGAAACAGCCTAAAAGTCTGCTGACAGATGAATGGATGAAGGTGGGTGGGTGAGGGGGTGG